>VUQK01003178.1:4180-67811 GCA_015106715.1 Bujurquina vittata | reverse complement strand
TAACAAAAATAAATGGGTGAAAGGGAGAGAGGAGCGAGGCCAAACCGGAGCGGGGAGTAGCAAATGATTCATGTAGAGGGCGTGAGCGTGTACAGCAGCGAGCATAGTGGGCTGTGCTTCCCACCTCTACCCACACTGTGTGGAGAAAATCAGGTCCGTATAAAAAAAAAAAAGAAACGAGCCCCTGTGCTTCAGAGACAGCCTTTTAATGCGTCTTGAAAACAGAACAGCCAATTCAGTGTGGTTGTCTCCAGCAGCTCGATAAATACGAATTAAAACTGTAGCCAAAACTACAAAAGACACAAGTAATGAAATGGGCTCTTTAAGCTGGAAATAATTAATTCTGTAAACAGCTTTTTGTTACTTTTAACTGTAAAGAAACTGACATACCTCTGTTGTTTGTGTTTATCATTTACTGGAACTCTCATTTTTTTTAGGGGATTAAGTGTGTGTGGGTTTTGTCTTAGGACAGCAGGCTCAGTTTGTTAGAAGGATCATCCTGTTAGTGGGTTGGTAACCTCATTAAATGGCAGGAGGTTAAGTTATCTGATCAGCGGACAGTGTACTTAACATTCACTCTGATCTGTAATTCAGATTTAGCCAACAAGACTACAGACTGGTTGTAAATTCCTAATTACATAAAAAGCATTTACTGTCTGCTTGTGTGTACTACAATGTATACATAAAGCATCAGCAAGTGGTTTGTTTGTGGTGTGTGTGAGAAATTCTTAACAGAACACATGTTCGGAATAAATTCTGGTACTGAACTCTACATTACTCTCTACACTACACACACAGTAGCTGTTAGCACCATTAGATTTGCTGTATTTCTTAACAAAATCTTGATATTTTCTCTGTGACCCAACAAAAGTCAATGAGAAAACATAGTGGTTATGAGACAGAAGGAATCTGTAATGAAAAAGATTTGTAAAAAATTATAAATATTGTAAAATACAATTTAGATACAAAGTTGAAGATTGCTCACACATTTACCAATAGTGTGTATGCACACTTTGAGATAGTGTTTTACAAATCATGCATTTCTAAATAACTACAAATTACTTTGATTGTGTTTTTGTGCCTTTCCCAAAAGCTAAAGTCTGAGAAATGAAAAATGAAGCCAACATGGAAGTCCCAGATTCCTGCCATTCCTGGAATGCCCACTTGTAGACAGCTCAAAAAATCAGCCAATCCCATAGATTCCTTTGTGAAAATGCCAATATTTACAGGAGAAACACATTTTGTAGCCTGGTTTGATGAACCACATGAAAACAGAATAAAAAAAATTATCACAGACTATTTTTCTTAGAGATTTATTGTGGTGGAATATGTATTCATTTTTCCTTTGAGTTGCCAGCATTTTAACACTATTTCATATACAATTTTATTATTTAATATTAAATGGCACAGCTAGCCAAACAGATTTAAGTGGAACTGGGATTTAATTCTGGCATCTTAAGCTGTTTGTATTGTTGTGTTTGATTGCTGTATTTAAGGATTACAGTTTGAATCACCATTGCGAGACTAAACACACAGAGAAATACAAGAACTTGACTGACACGAAGCGGGAACGGACATCTGAACCTTTGCTAGCAAACTTGCAAAAGTTACAATGACTTTTTACCAATCTTTTATATATCCAGGGATGGAGCAGTCAAGATCAACTTTGTGATTTCCCACAAAATTGCAAAAAACAGTGGGGAGTTTATCAAAGAGTGTTTGCTGGACTCTCTCCCACTCATATGCCCTGAGAAAAAAGGAAGGTTCTTAGAAAGTGCCCTCCCCCAAGTGAACGGTAAGAAGATGGATCAAGTACAAAAACAAAATGGAAAATTTTAACTTTTTCTCCTGGCTCTGAACAAGAACTGTGATGTTCGGAACACAGCCCAGTTACTCATCTTTATACGCAGGATAATGAAAGACTTTGAGATTACAGAGGAGCTGGTAGCAATGCGCTTAATGAAAGGGACTACAACAGGGAGTGATTTGTTCACTGAGTGCGTGCTTAGATAGGCTGGGGCTAAAATGGGACAAAATAGGAATGTTGATGATAAAATGTTGGCATTTTTACTGCACCTATTTCACATCTTCATTGCCCAACTGTAACATCTACTCTTACCAGTCACGGTTTATAAAGAGATTCAATTATTGCAGAGCGGAATTGAGTTCAGCTTAGTCGTGCCACCCTCCGCAGCAGTCCCAGTTTCTCATGTGGCCCCTTGGGAAAACGAATTGTCCACCCTTGCTCCAACATAATTGGACAATTAATTGACAAGCCGTGCCATGTCCAGGTGAGGCCAGATCCCTTGTCATTTACTGACATATTAAGTAGATAAAATTGATTCCAAGTATTGAACTTGCATTAGGGGGGTGGCTGTAGCTCAGAAGGCGGAGCAGATCATCTACTAATCGGAGGGTTGTTGGTTCAATCCCTGGCTGCATGCCTTTGGCAAGATACTGAACCCTGCTTTGCTCCCAGTGCGTTCATTGTAGGGTGCATGTGTGTATGAATGTTAGATAAAAAGCACTTGTAGAAGTGTGTTTGTATGAATGTGTGTGAATGAGTAAATGAGCCATGCTCCATAAAGCACTTTGAGTGCTCAAGTAAAGTAGAAAAGCACTATATAAGAACCAGTCCATTTACCACTGTTCACTGGAGCTCTCGATATGAGGTCCAAATGAAGGAGACCACCCAAATAAACCATCAGTACACAATCAGAAAAACAGCAAAAACTTGATGAGAGGCCAAAGTAACAATCTGGTACACTGTTAAAAAAGGCCCAAAAGATCACAGAAGCCAACTGAAGTGGATGATTGCAGAAATCTTCAGTTCAGTTCATCTTCAAAAAAAAAAAGGAAAAAACATTTATCTAGCAAAGTTAAGTATACTGATCAAGTCTACAATCAAGAGATGACTACATGAATGTAAATACAGAATGTTCACAACAAGATGCAAACTACTGGTTACGCTAAAAAAGAAGGCCATATTACACTTTTCCATCTTTGTTTAGATGAAACCAAGATTTATCTGATTAATGGGATATTTATAAAAAAAACAGACAAAAAAAATGTGCTGTTGGTACTGTGTGCTAGATGCTGTCGTGGCCACTTTATTTTTCTTGGGAAAAACAATAACTTAGTTTTTCCAGTATTATTCCAAAGTTGTCTTTAGCATATATTACTTAATACATGTAGAAAAGTTCCAGTGAAAGCATGGCTCGATAGCAAATTATAAAATCTCATTTTTCAAAAACTGAAAGTAGAGGTGAGAGAGTAGTCACTGTGAATCGGACTCTGTCATAAGACAAAGGTACATAGTGTGAACATGAGCAGTGTAGTAATGTTTCATCCATCCAGACAGCTCACAGCCGGAAAAGCTGCCCTTTCACTGTCAAAATAATGAGAGATTGAACAGTGTAGGTTACCACAAGGAAAAGGTCAGACAGATTGATCCCATTCTCTTAGGTTGATCCCACTCTTATTGGAGCTTGCTGAGATGTTACAGGCCTGATCACTCACACGTTGTGTGCATACAGTATAGCCTGAAGGTGTACGTTTTTGTGCACGTTTGACTGTACGTGCTTTTCCACAAGTGCATTTGGGGGCATCAAGTTAGAAAATTACAAAAATCATAAAAAAATAGAAGCTTATATTAATATTACATTTATATTATAGCTTACATCACAGAGACAGCAAACCAGTAATGACAACCAAGACTTAAATAAGTTATGTAAATGATAAACTAAAAGCACTTCAATCTGGCTTTTTGGGGGCTCATATTTTTAAGAAATGGACTTCCTGAAAGAAATACTATCATGTTTACTGCCTTTCTCAGTTTGGAAAGATTGGGTAAAAATCAAATGCAGCATGAAAACCAGTAACTCAAAAGCAGCATTTCAACTCCAGGCAATAGAAGGATTCCTGAAGTTATGAAAATATATTATGAAGTACACCCCAGCACAATGTTCTTACAGACTGTTTCTTCAAAAGAGGAATTCAAGCTACCACTATCAATTGGGGTAGTTTGAATTTGGATTTGAATGTGGATACATTAACGACCACTTGAGGGCAGCAGAAACACAACCCTGATATAATGTAGAACTGGTGAACTGGTTAGCAAACAGTTCCCTTATTACACATTATGCAACTAATTTGCAGATAAGCTAGCTTTTAGCCTTATTTTGATCTCCACCAACTCCCAAAGGAAATGCCATTTCTAAGCAAAATAACAAAGCTGGGAGGGCAGAAAACAAGAGCGGCAGATAAAGTTTTACCAAAGGTTTGAGAGGAACTCAGGTGAATCACCCTGGGCTTATTGCTATGTGTGACCTCCTTTTGCATACAAGTTTTCATGTGGTGCCTTGTTAAAATGAAATTTTGAATTTGCAAGGATTAAAGTATGTTTTTTCTCTCTCTCTGTCACTCTAACAACTTGCTAATAGAAATGTAACACCTTTCCATAATAAGGTTTAAACACGTTGCTGGTGCACCAAATCTGTAAAATAACATTGTTTTCTATCAGTGCATTGTAAAGTCATGAAAAAAATTAAAGTACAACATATTTTTCCATATTAGAACATTACAAAAAAAAATTATTCCAACACTTTACAGTAATATACTTAACAAAAAGGTACACTTAATGATTCAAGAGAACCACTTTTAGCAGCAATAATTATTTTCTGTATGACATCTCTCATATCACTGTGGAGGAATTTTGGCCCACTCTTCTTTACAATGTTCTCTCAGTTCATTGTCGCTCTCTTAAAGTCCGTCACAGCATTTTAGTCAGGTTGAGGTCTGGACTTTGGGCCGCTGCAACACCTTTTTTTCCCTGCCTTATTTTCAGTCATTCTATTGTAGATTTGCTAATGTGCTTGGGATCAGTGTCATATTACATTAACATATTCTAGACAAGGTTTAGTTGTCGGACAGATGGCCTCACATTTGACTGTAGACTACTTTGGTATACAGAAGAGTTCGTGGATGACTCAATGACTGAGTGAATGACCCAGGTCCTGTAACTGCACAATAAAGCCAACTCATTGCCTCTCCACCACCGTGCCTGACAGCTCATATGGGGTGTTAGGCTGTTTTTGACTTTGTCAAACTTGGCATTGTGCATTATGGGCAAACATCTCCCCTTTGGTCTCATCCGTCCAAAGGACATTGTCTTGTGTTTGTTCAGATGCACTTTTGAAAACCTAAGCTGTGCTGCCACATTCTTTTTGGAAACAAGAGGCTTTCTCCTGGCAACACAGCCTGTAGATTCTGGGATGTAGCTCTTTTTTGCAATTTCTCTGAGCATTGTACAGGCTGACCTTGAGGAAGACTGGCAGCTGTACTGAATGTTTCCCACCTGTGAACAGTCTTTTTCACTATAGACTGATGGACTTGAAATTGCTTGGAAATTTCCTTATAACCCTTTCCAGTTTGATGGACAGCAACAATTGTTTCTCTAACCTGATGTCTTCCCTCCTTGGCATTGTGTTAACACACAACTGAATGCTCCACACCAGCAAACTGCCAAAACCTCTTCTTCTGCTTCTATAGAGGTGCTCATACTTGCTGATGATCGGTTAATCAAGTGCATTTGATCAGCAGCAACTTACTGCTATTTACCATCTTAATTTCCATGGAAGCAGTGAAGGTGCACTTAGTTTACATACACTGGTTCTTGTTGTATAATGACAGTGTAATATGTCATGTGTTGTTTCTCTAATTTTTGACAGATTATGTTTAATGTATCCTAATATGTGAAACCATAGAATTTAAAGAGCGTGTACTTTCTTTTTACTGTGACAGCATTTTTTTAAGCCTCCAAAGGAAATAATGACGGCATCTAGCTTCATGCTGGATTTCAAGAAGATGTGAGTGTAGCAGAAAATGAGGGCCCTTGATGAAGCTGAATCTAAGACTGTTTCAAATGTAGCTATTCATATTTGATCTGTTTAACTGTAATGAAAAAACTATGTGTGTGATTATACATTCCAGGGATGTAGCCAGAGTGAGGGTTTCACTCCACTGCACTGCCCAGCTTAGGACAGTTACAATACAGTTAAACCTGAATGCTCGATCACTCAGTGACTTGTGACAAAAATACTGTAAGTGCAAAGATGAAACTGCAATAAAATAATGTCAAAATACTGAGCCAAGCTGCTGGTGAGGTAAGATACTGTGGAAAGTTTTAATATTCCCTACCCATGGAGGGAGCCAGAGAGCGTTCAATTTCAAGAGATATGGAGCCCTGTGGGAGCATACACACCCACACAACAACATGAACGTGCAGTGCTGAAAAACAAACAGCACACTCACAAACTCGCATTCAAGCATCCTGCTAAATATTGCACTTAGAGTAGGCTGCACATTTAACACCAGGGTTTTTAATTTTATCCGGGCTCTTATTCCCTGCACTGGTGGTGACAGCCACACGCTCCTTTCCCACTTTACTTCTGGCACACTGATACATGCACATCAATATACTTTAATATGCTGGTCAGAAAGAACAGAAGCACACGTGCAAGCAGTACTGTGTTCAATCTACACAACCTCTGTATACACCTCTTACTCTCAGCCAGCTCGCAGCAGGAGTTTGTCCCCCCACATGGTCTCTCTGCCAGGAACTAGAACACAAGCTGTGAGCAAGAAATGTCAACTGTCATTAGATGCACTCACACACCTCATTGAGATATAATATTTTAGGTGCTCATTGCCAGAAAGAAAAGGAAGACCCTATCCCACACATTTCAGGTGGCCATTCCTTCACACAACTCCACAATTTTGAATGTTTAAACAGCATGCTGTGGCTAAAATCGAAGCAGAAGATAAAGCTTGACATTTATTATTGTTTAGTAGATTTGAATTATAGTGGTTGTTTTCATGCACAAAATGAAAACAGCAAAAGGAGGAGCAATGGTAAAAGAAAGATAATAAGTTTAGCAGGGGAAGTGAGGAACTGGAAGCATGACAGCTATGCACAGCAGTATTAAACATTCACAGCAACACAGTCACGCATCATGTGTAATCCTCCTCAGCAAAGTTTTGTTTCTAAATGTCAAACTTTGCCTATTGTCCTTTATATATTAGTTATTTCCAAGTAATTCAACAACATCTGACATCTTTCCCATCAAAAACAGCCTTGGTCACTGCCTGAATATAAAATATTTTTGACAAAGCAGTGGCCACATTAACCATCAAAGAAACAACAAAGTGCTGAAATTTAAAGCGTAACTGTGTACGAACAAAGGCAGAAACCATCATAATAATCCTTCAAGTTCTGTGTCTCACAGAGATTAATGAGGCAAACGACAGAGGAGGTCATAATTAATTTGTAACAAGTGAAGGTCAGGGGAGCAGAGGGTCAGTGTGAATTATTAACTAACACGTGCACAGGGGCGAGCTGCCAAGCAGGTGTGAATAGGGTGAGCTTAAGGTGAGTGGGGAAATATGTTAAACACAGTTTGGTGCCTAGACATGTCGACACACACACATGATCAATACCTGTAAAGGGGTAATGAAAATTGAAACACACTACATATAAACTCAATAATAGAAGCTTATTTTGAACAACCTTATATTAAGTCTAGTTATAATCCTCTACCAATAATTAAAGTCTCCAAGCAAAAAATATGTATGAGAATCAAAGATTAGCAGGGCATTCTATTAAAGCACTATTAGACTCTATTTCTGAGTGTAGAATCTGAATGAACAGCAAGGGTGCAATGCAAAGCGTGACTGAGCACATGTCCCAGCAGTGTGCCAGGCAGTGCCATGACACGACTGTGACATGTCAGTAAGAGTCAGCAGGTATATAGGTCAATCCCCTGGGACTCCTTCAATGGGGACACGTGGTGAAGCTTGTGGATTAGAGAGGAAATGAAGGATCATCTACTGAGCAAGCAGGACTCAGGTAGAGTCACCGTCAGTCATATAAATCCAACACAGATGAACAGTTACATGGTAATGGCAAGCTAATAACAAGGCATTTTGCTGGTCGAGGACTTCACATTATGTTGCCCTAAATGAATGCTATTGTTTCATTATTATAAGGCCAACCTGTCATTCTCTATGTAGACACTGAGATGATTTTAGATTTAGAATAATGGCAAAAGTTATACTGAAAGTGTGAGTGCTGAATGCTGTTCAGGTTAGTAAAAAAAAATATAAAGAGACTAATATTTAATGGAAGACAGATGATGTGGCAAGACTGTCCATAATTGAGGTGCTCCAAGAGCCTTGCCAGCAGGAATCTATTTGTAGAACTGTAATTTAAATTTACTGATAGATAGTTATACTTCATGTAGAAGCTTTTCTATAATATAATAATATAATAAATGACGATTGCAGCTCAGCTGCCATGGCAATGTCCCGCTCAGCTAAACAAATCCGAAAAAGATTAAATCCACTACCTAGCAACCTTGCTTTGACATTAAAAACAGCTACAATGATGCACTGCTGTAGTTCACCTGTTTGAGCAGGCGGCCCATATGAAAACAGGCTAGTGTAAGGGCCTGGACTTGAGTCCGTCCCAGACCATTTCCTGCATGTCATCCCCAGCAGACTGATCAGAATATGATTTGCGTTGCAGGTATGTACTTACAGTATATACAAAAGCACCAGATAAGATGATTAATTCAAATGACTAATTCATCCCCTGGGAACTATGAATGTGTTTGCAAAACGTCATCATGTCAGTGTCATGCAAACATTATTATTAGCAATAAATATTTTTAATGTGGACTAAACATCGCCTCTCATAAAGCGGCTAGTCTGGCAAAAAAAACAGAAAACAGAAACATGCAGTCAGTACATTTATTTTTTACATAGAACATGTGTATAAGTAGGTCTTAATGGCTTAATAACATAACCCCTTACTAGATAATAGCATGACCATTGTACACAAGCACATTACCAGGGTGTTAAGAGTACAGGATAAATGTTTTCCAAAACAGCAGCACTCTACATGGGAAATAACTTCACATGAGAGGAGGACTCATGGCCTCTCCAGCAGAGTGTGTTGCTGCAGGCAACAGTGTGTCATCTGCAATCAAAAATGTGTGTCTCTGCTGTCCCTCCAGGGACCGCGTAGCACTAGGTCAGGTCATGTTTCCTGCTTTTTATTTACATATTCTGTCTGCTTATATTAATCTCAGCAGAGACAACAGGTGCTTTTTGTTTTTTTGGCCCATTACAAATGTATACTTAACTTATTGGTGAGGCAATCTTGCCTCTGCAGGGAGGCTCTCAATACAAAAGTGTTTAAAAGTATGTTTTCAGACACAACCCAGAGAGGGGAATGATACCGCTGCCCTTTTTTCCACGGCGTGGTGTGTGTGAATAAGCTTTGCTTCAGTATTACATGCGCATTTGAACAGTCTGTGTTATGTTAGGTAATGTCTGCTTTGCAGCATTATCATTTGAACAGGGGATCCCACACAAACCGGTTCTAAGAGCACTTTTTCTACCTGCATGCTCCCTTTGGGCCACATTATTCTGCAGCATAAAGTCTTGTTCCATTCCACTGCTGATGACACACAGATTTGCCTCTCACTCGAAACATTAGTGTACTCAGTCTTGTCATTATTGAAATAGAATTACGTACAAATTTGTGACATACTGTCTCTCTGTTTTGATTTGCCCAGGTTTGTAATTGCAATTGCTTTGACACTACCTTTAAAACTATTACTGTTTTTGCAAAACCCTACACACTAACCACAAAGCCTAAGTTCATATGAGAAAATTATTATGCATCTCATGCAAAAGGAATCAAAAAATTGCAAGATTCTTCCGAGTAATGTTGTGAAAAGTGTGTTTTGTGTTGATACTGTATACACAAACTATTAACTGAATAGGCACCATGTTAAGGGCAATGCAGTTTGCAATGAAGTTTTATCAAAAATAAAGTATGCGTGTGGAGTTTGAGAAAAATGGTTTAATAGTCTTCAAATGACCAAAATACAAAAGAGGTTGGACAAAAAGGTAGGCAGAATCTAGCTTTTGTGGGTCAGCTCATAAAATTTCCGGCACATCACATGGATGTTGTTCTGAGTCAAGCAGCATCCTGGAATGCTATACTGTATTTAAGTACATAGAAGTTCAGCAAAAACGTGTAATATTTGAGAATGTGTATTCAAATTGGAACAGTTGGTAAACATTAGTTTTACATGTTAATGGTTAATTATCACTTTAAGCATTCAGAAAAAAAATGTTATGGTTGAAAAGTGAAAGCATTTGATCTCCAAGGCAAGTCATCTGTCACTCGTCAGGCAGCCCTCTCAATTAGCTGTGCTTTTACATGTGATCGTATACAGTCGTTAGCTGTGGCAGATCTCTAAATGCACGTGGAGGGCTTGCTGGGACGCATGCTATCAAGCTGCATACTGCTCTGCCTGCACTGTATCTCATTAGCTATAGTGTACATATTATTAACAGTGGTGGAATGTACTTACAGTAGGCACTTTAATGGCATTAATAACTAAGTTCTTTCCAAATTAATATTTTTGCACGGAAAACCTATAAAGACCTTATAAACTGTGTATAGGCATTAAATTGCAATAGTTTATCCAAAAACGGTGCATCTAAATTGATTAGCAGATTAATCAATTAGTCTACTCAGTCAGTTATTTTGAAAACTAATTAGAGCACTTTATTTTGGCATTTGTTACTAAATTCAGCATTTTTTTACAAACATGCAAATGTGCCCAGCAGAACATCTCAAAGTAGAAAACACATATAAAGACTGTATTAAAAACAATCCTCATTTTTAAAATTCTGTTAGTCTGTCCAATTAATTTTGAGCCTCTGTATAAAAACGTAACTCGGAAACAGTTAATGCAACATTTCTGCAAACCCCCCTGCAATAACGCTTAAGTCTGCACTTCAATTGAATATTGTTTGATTTGAAGTTCACTCTAGCAGTGTGCTGAGGCATAACTACAAAAATGATGTCTTTGTCAAACAAATTATGGCCCTAGATGCATTTCTACATCTATCATTTACAGAGTTATATATTAATATTCAATTCATTCATCTCAATACACTCATAAATATTATAGATAATGTGGATTTGATATTCTAAAGACATATTTGTAACATAAATGTGAAAAGGACATTTACACAGCACAGACACTTACACAGCTCTCCACACACATTTGCAAATAACTCTGCAACAATAACATCCCCATACTCTTGTTTAGCTTCTCTTCTGACCTGCTCGTCTGAGGTGGGTCAGAATTTTGTTTTCTTTTTTTTACAGGACAAGATTTTTTTATTTGGTTCTTTTAAAGATAAATCAGTTCTCCTGTTTGTTTTAACCCTTCAGTTGCTAACCTTTTTGCCTCCGGTTCAACTTTCAGTGTCCAAAGTAATTGTCAGGTCTTGCTTTCTTTGGTTTATTTCATAAATAGGAGCATTCATTTCATAAGTTGACCAACAAAAAGAAGCAAATTCTCTTGTGTTTCTTCTGGATCACTGCAAAGTCTTACACTCATCTGGCTCAGCCAAAATAGCCTGCACCACTTAAAGCTTGTACAGCAGGGATGGACAACTCCAGGACTCGAGGGCCGGTGTCCTGCAGGTTTTAGATGTGTTCCTGATCCAACACACCTGAATCCCCTCCTCAGTATGCATTCAAGTTCTCCAGAGTCCTGCTATTGACTTCTATATGTGATTCAGGTGTGTTGGATCAGGAACACATCTAAAACCTGCAGGACACCGGCCCTCGAGGTCTGGAGTTGTCCATTCCTGAGTACAGAATGCTGTTGCGTGGCTTCTTCCTCACTTGGTATGAACATGCTTTTAATTATATTTGCAGTCAAGACTGGCTGACACACAGACATTAACAGATGTTTCGTGCTTTTTTCTGGTGATGCTCTTTGGGGCCTTCAGTTCACTTAGTCGAGTCTTAATCAAAGCAGTGCAACTCACTGATGGGTTCACTAGCTCGCGAGCTGCTCTTTTTTCTTCATACACTTCTTTTTCATTATTAGTGAGAGGTTTGTTTTTGTTAGTTTGTAGACCTTCCATTCACAGTTTCTATTTGGTATGTTTTTGTGAACTGCAGCTGGGACTTTTTGATTTTGAGCCTTGCCAGACATTTTCTGGTGTATTTCCTGGTAAATCCTCCAAACTTACAGTTATGAAGTCTTGTTTAAATTTCTGACCAAGAGATGTGTACGGCTCCTAATGAGCATACTTGCCTCCAATTACAAAGAGGTGGTTCTTCTTATCCACTTTTCACTTGTCCAGCTTTTGAAAAACATCCAGCTCTCATTATTGGCAAATCAGAGCGTTTCTCTTATTTAACAGCCAAGTGTTGAATTAATTTTTTAACTGTCGCACTCTTGGCACTGTGCAGGATGCTCAAATTAAAGCTGAACTTGGAACCTTAATGCAGTATCCATTGTATCATTTTGAAATTAATGTGCTGAAGCACAGGGCCTGAAGAACAAAATGCCCACATTCTTACAGTTTGAACTGAACATACTGTAATAAAAGGTAGGGGGAAGGACATATTTCTATAAAAAGCCTGTACAGTAATAATGCTAATCTGTCGCCTCCACCACAGCTAAATATAACTCAATCATCATGGGAGATTCTTTCAATCCACCTCTTTCATCCCTCGAGGACGAGAACAATCTAATATCCTCCTTCTTACACTTCAGGAATTGTAAGACAGCATTCAAAGCATGACTGAAGCGGTTCTGAAGGCAAAAAAGGCATTCAACTGTTTCCTTTTTTCTTTTTTTTCTTTTTTTCAGTCAAGTCTTTTTGCCCAGCTCTGTTAATTTGCCCTGAGAATATTCAAGATGAATTGCAGTGTTTATCCCTCTGCAATCTTACTTTAAAAGCACCCACAGCGACTCCACACAGCTCAAGTTAGTTTAGTGGATGCACCACTCTCTGTGGCCAGACTGTCTAATGCAGTCAGTACAATAAAGTCTTTGATGTGTCTTATTTTCACCTTCCTTCACTGCCCTCCGCGTTGATTGCGCTGCTATATTTCCTGACTTATTCACTGCTCTCAACCTTTGCAGGATTTAATCAGCATACAGACTTAATGTCAGCAAGATAATAAAGACACAGAATTGCAGTGTGGCCAAATGAGATTAAGTCAGATGCATGCGCTGCTTGATAACCGTACAGTCTATCTGCAGCAGCATCAGACAGAGGATGGGTGATGCCATGAAGATTAAAGAGTCAGATCCGCATTTTGCAAAAGACCTCGAAGGCAAATAAAGAATAAAGGCAGTAACAAAAACAAAAGTCACACCTCTAATAATATATCTGTGTTCCAAAATGTTAATCAAGCTGCTGTCAAGCAAACCTATTTTACACTGTAGCTGGCAGCCGATGCTAGTCATGCATCTCATCTTGTCACATATGTCTGTCCCCAGGACAAGTTAATCAGGCTGTCTCCTAAGCCCTGTTTTATTTTAGATGAGTTTCTGTTACTCCTGCCGGAGAAAGCTTCAACTAGCAGTCAAGCAAGAAAAATTTATGTACCTCGCATTAGACTTCAAAACAAGTCACTGAAGTTGTAATCTATCACCAGAACATAATACGATGACAACTTTAATGGAACAAGTCCAACAGAAATACATGTCTGGTAATTCTATACTAGTCTCACATACGGGATGAAGAGCAATCCTGTGCATATATGCATAAATTTAACGACTGAGTCTGCAAGGCAGCATGAAAAGTAGCTATTAAAAACAGAACTGCACTCTTTACAGATATGAATATGCACAATTTAGATAGCATAGACACATCTTAATGAACAAATTAAGGTAATGAAAGCATACATAATAAGACACAAATGTGTGGCTTACATTCACCGTAGATACCCTGAGCTTACAAAAGATCAGTCAGATTAGATAAGATGAAAAAGTGAAGAAGTTGACACATGTGACAACAGGAGAAGGTTGATGTAAGCATAAGCCAGCTACCATTCTGGTGTAGCTTGCATATGCTTAAAAGTTGATTTGTCTCAAGCTGGAAACCTTTAACTGATGATTACAAACTGATATGATAAATATTTAAGCATTTTAAGAGGCTGATGTGCCCATATGAAACAACGTATATTACATAAATTCACTGCTTTCACTAAAGGTGAACATCAAGTGGTAAGTGAGGGGGTTTCCCAAGACACGTAGTAGCTAAATTAAAATGCATACAGATATATGCATGTACTGTATGTATCTGGCCCTTCAGTTGATAAATCTGCTTTTCGCTGAAGCCTCATTAGACATGGTCACAGTGGAAGGGTGGCTGTCAAGAAGCCATTCTTAAGGAAGGGAAACAAAGAAACGAATGAGGTATGCGAAATTACACAAGAACTGCACTGAAAAGGTGTCAGCAGGTCTTATGGAGTGATGAACCCAAATTCAGATTTTTTTGGCTCAAATCCTTCTCAGTAAATAAAGAGGTCAGGAGAGAAGTACAACAGTGAGTATCTACAACAGATGGTTGTAGACCCTCCATCTGAGGGGTGGCTCAAGACTTTTGCACCTTTCTGTGGCATCCACTGGTGTTTTTCATTAAAATGTTGAACACATGTCTCCGTCTGCCTTGGCAGCATAGCCCCCGTGTCTTCCCTAATTGAGGCAGTGAGAATACCATCTCTTTGGAAGACCGTAATGGTCCTGGGGCTGCTTTTGCTGTAGTTGTTGCTGTTGTTGGGCCGCTGTTCAGGGCAGCAGCCCAGACCCTCACTAACTGATCTGCTCATTTCCAGAGCCACCCGACAGCTGCAGCACTGAGAAGATTAGCAAGGGGTTAAATGTAATATCTGAGCGATCAGTGAGCTTTATCTCTTTCATTTTGTCTCTCAATCTCCCGCTCTCTTTCATTATAGCTCTCCCTCTTCCTGGCTGTGTTTTTGTGTTCCCCTGACATACAACCACACATTCCTGTCCTATAATCTCACATTTGTGTTGCCAGGCTTTTAGTATTTGCAGCCTTTAAGCATACAGCACATTCATCTAACCCCTCCTTCTTTCCTAATGCCAGCTTTAGGGAGCAATCGCATGACTGAGGTGCTGTAGGGAAGAGAGAGCTGGAGCACCGATGCGGCGTGTGAAGCGATGTGCTGAGACAGGAGAGCCCAGTAGCAGCGATGGGAGGACTGTACTGGCCCACCTCTGTGGCTCTGATAGAGAGGATAGACCCAACACTCCCAGGGTCCCCCGGAGCATAGCTAAAGCTAGTTAGCATAGCCACCAGGCCTTGAAGATGATGAGTTCTGAAGAGGTGATTAAGCCAGTGCCGAGGTCCCTCCTAGGCTTCAAAATACATTTGCTTACAAGGTAGGAGAGAAAGGTTATTTGATGATAGAACCAGAAGGATTGGAAGGGTAATTCAAGTTCAGCATGGTCCATGTGCTCCTCACGTAGTCATTCATCAAATGCACCGATACTGCTGGTGGTGCAGGCAGGGCTAGGTACAGGTTAGGGCTGATGTCAAAGACAGCTCAAGAAAAATGAACACTTGTGATGCACAGAAATGCGGCACAATACCGTGAAATCCAGCGCAATCCCACTGTCTGCATCTTGCTAGACATTTTTAATCTTCTCTTTTTCTCTTTTTTTTTCCTTGCTGCTTTTGTCTTTAGAATCATACAAAACATTGCTGCCAAAAAATTGTCAAAAATCTCAAAAAGACTCGAATTCGAAAAGCTGCTCTGGGAGCTTTGCCTCTGGTTGTCTCCGTACATCTGTTTTATTGAGAAGTTTAGGCAAGGAGTACGGAGCTTAGTCTGAGCACAGAGCTTGATTCCAAACACACAGGTCCCAGAGATGAGAGTGAGTGGCATTTAAGCCTCCAAACCAGAGAGCCATCTGTGCTGGGTGCCACATAATCTCAACAGGAAACAGTCATGGCTGTACATCACATCATCTTCCTGTCATCTGCAGCACAGTCACACACACTGGATTTCATCACCGCGTGTACTGTACTTAGCATGTACCTCTGTATTAGAAATGCAGGATTTAAAAGATTGTGAACATGGTATTTCCCTTTTACAGCCTCTTCAATCCTAACATGGTTATCAGACAAAGTAAAAAATGGCATTGTCTCAGTTTAATCACCCAACAAGGCTTACAATTCTCACATGACACTTATTTGTGAGTGGATCTTTACAATAGTGTGTTTGGGTTAAGCTCTTTACTCAAAGGGACTACCAAACTCCCTCAACATGGATTAGTAACACTCCCAACTAGCTCCCTCTACGACATACCCCAACCTCAAACCCTCTCTCACCCAATGAACACAAACACACACACAGAAACACACTCATCTCTCTCTGTTTTTTCCTTCTGCATCACTTCCTTTAAGTACTCTCTTATTACAAAGGTTTTAAAATTTAAAATACAACACAGACTAAATCAAGAGCGCTGAGTACCTATGTTGCGGTGTCAACTGTGAGTGATTCAACCCGAAGTAACTGCCATCTCAATCAATGTGTCAACAACAAGCAGTTCCCCACTACTGTTTGTAGACATGAGGAAGAGGGAATGCAAAAGGAGCGAGAAGATCAGTGAAACGCAAAGAAATGAAGAGTGTGTGCAAAGATCCATCACAAAGTGGAAAATAAGGCAAGAGAACAAAACAACCAGAGCATCACAATGAAGAATGATGCACCAAAAGAGCAATTTTACTGTATGTATATGGTAAATCTACCCAAATCTACATACATAGTGAGTCACAAGACATGTGAGAAAGGGCTCAGAGCAAGTAATGAGGTACTTCATAAAATATATTCCTGCTTTTGGAATAAAGGCAGTTTTAAACCCGAGGAGAACAGACAAATGAGGTATAAAAATATGTGTGAGCATCCATAAAAGTACACGTGTCTGTCTTTGCAGGGCTAGAAAGTACCAGATTTTATCACTAGCATTTTAAAGAGGTTGGTAGAATAGCATAGTCCAGTATATGAATTGTAAAAAAAATCTGCATTTACATGTACAGTAGCTATGTAAAAAATAACAGTGTTATTGTTGGATGTCCTTACTGGCTACACATGAAACATTTTTTTCTTTATTCAGAATATATTTTTATGTAGTACCTTTCAACAGTCAGCTCAGTTCACAAATGTTACAATTTAAATTGTACCTCAGACCCTACTACATGTAACTGTAATGTTAGTCCCCGTTTCAGTGGCAGGGATTAAGTCCTATTCACTCCCACTGGTACATGCAGGCATATACAACATGTGCAAGATCCACTTGGACCTGAAAATTGTAATTCTTGTACCAGAACCTGTCTGCACTGGGTTATTCTAGGCACGTAGCACTTGCAGTATAAAAGAATACGAGAATATTAAAAGGCAGCGAGCAGCTGATTGAGGCTGGGTGGGTGTCTGAATCTGTGATGGCGTACCATCATCACTTTGGAAGCAGCCAGGCTGAGCATGGCAGGCTTGGATGCCTGATGCCACCAGCCATCTGGCTTTGGATGAGACTCCTGAGGGAGACACAGGCTGGTGCCAACCTTCAGAAAACACTTCCAGCATGTTTGAGAATAAGAATGGTGTGTTCATCTACACTGCCGCTCTGTGTGAAAGCAGCAACTGTGTTCCTGCAGATCTGTGACACATTCGCAAATACTACATGTTCTACATATGTTCACTGTATGCAGGACGTGTGCTCAAGGGCACTGGGCTCTCATGGTGGAAAGCCAATAATCAAGACCAGTGAGTTCTATAACTCATGTGTATTTCATTTCTGCATGACTCCCAGTAGAAGTTGAATCAAGCTAAACTTGACTTATAAGTTTGACTAATAAGCATAATGATTTTTTTTAAAGCAGTGGTGTAGTACCAGTTTTCATTTATGGGCCATATACAGCCTAACTGGATCTTGAGTGGGGCACAACAGTAAGCCTACTTCCAAACTCTTGATACATTACTCTACTGTCATTGCATGTGCATTGCAGTTTAAAACCATTTATAATTACTGTGACTGTGAAAATAATCCTCTACAATTTTCACTCTTTGCAAAACAACGCAGTGGATTTGACTGAACACTTCGGTGGACTGCACGTGGCCCACAGGTCATATCCCTGACAACTCTGTTTTAAAGGCTAAAAACACATCTATAAATTTACTTGCTGTGTGAACAGCATAGTTTATTGCACCCTCTTTTTAAGGCACATAAATGAGCCGTTTTACCATATAGGTATTGCAGTTAACAGACTGCCTTTTCCTCTTTTACTGCTTTGCTGCAGCTGTGCGTATTACAGAATGAGACTATAAGTGGATTCTTGCATAAGAGTACAAAGTCTAGGCCCAGTGCTGGGCATCTGGGTGCCCTTTCTTCATTAATTTATACTGGAAATGCTCATGTTAGAAAAAACAGAATTTACGCAGTGTGTAACAGTTCACAATATAAGGGGACATAATTCACTGAGGCTCCCAGGCTTTCTGTATAGCTAGTAGTTATTCTAGAATCAGGTCTATATGTGTGTTTCTAATTAAAATACCTTGAAATTAGGCATGATAATAGTTGCTGATAGGTCACGTGTCTCGGGAAAGATTCTTCATGTTTAAAACTCTGTGCACATTCAAATATAGCCCGTATGTCTGTGTTTTTAGATGTTTTTTTACATCTCAGTTCAAGCCGGTTAAAGAAGGTGACGTTAAAGTTGAATAGAAAAATTGGGTTTCAAAGTTTAAACCTAAATTATGCACAAGCCACGACAGTCACAGTCACAATAAAGTAAATCTTTAACATGAAAGATAAACTTTGCTGGACCAAAACTGTTTGTATAAGCTAATAACAAATAATGTTATAACATTACTGGTGATAACATAAAGATGAGTTAGCAATCAATTTATTTGATTTTGAGCCTTTTTACAGGCATGTTATCAACCCGCCTAAAATATCAAAAGTGCCATGGGAGTAGAGGAGAAGTTGTGCTGCTGCTGATCGAGATTACAAGATTGTATAACAGGTATGGTTTAGAGTCATAGTGATTATTATGATACCCATTATCGTTATTTTGTTACCTGTTTACAAGATGGTAGTGAGAGCTGCTGTGATGTATGGTTTGAAGGTGCCACTGACAAAAAATAAATAAAATCAGGAGGCGGAGCTAGAGTGGGAGATCTTAAGATCTTCACTGGGAGTGACCAGGAGGGATAGGATTAGAAATGACTACATCAGAGGGACAGCTCGGGTTGAGCAGTTTAGCAGACAAAGAGCAACAAGGCTGAGATGGTTTGGACATGTGCAGAGGAGGGATAGTGGATATACTGGGCAAAGGATGTTGAAGCTGCCAGAGAAGCACAAAAGAAGAAGAGCACAGAGAAGATTTATGGATGTAGTGAGGGAGGACGTGCAGACAGAGGGTTGGTGTAAGAGAAGAGAATGCTAGGAATAGGGGGAGATGGAGGCGGATGATCCACTGTCGTAACCCCTAAAGGCAGCAGCCGAAAGAAGAAAAATGTAAAATGAGAAGTCACTGCTAAATATCATATGTGGATGTCAAAAAAGTTGATTATTAAATGTTGACTTTATTTCAGCTTTTTATTCATTCTGGCAGACCTAACCACTGTGAACTTGAACTGGATTTAATGGACTGCACCTGAACCTCGCTTTCTATTAAATCAGCATCTTAATGAGCAGCAAAAAAGCCATGTTTGCACTGAACAGACAAGTTTAAAAAAAGGGAATGAATCTATTATAAGTTGCCAGAAGAGTTCATGTTAGTTTTAGGTAGCGACTGTCCTTTTAAAAAAAATGGCCTCATAGGTCAATTGTGCAGGCATGTTTTTAGAACCAATGCCTTCAGCTTAAAATTAAGTGACATATAGCGGTTGCATGAAAAAGGACTTGTGAATTGTGTTTGTTTTTCTTCTGAAGAAATACATAAACGTGGATTTTTTTCAGAGGTCTGTAGGGACTAAATGACAGTAGATACCACAGGAAAACCTTAAATATTAATGATAAATCGACTGGTTCTTATGTAGCACTTTTCTACTCCAAAACTCAAAGCATTTTATACAGTGTGCCTCATTCACATCTATTCATACAAGCACTTCAGTATCTTGCCCAAGGATACTTCAGGATGCAGACTGGAGCAGCCAGGGATTGAAGCACCAACCTTTCCGCTAGCCTCCAGAGCTACAGCCACATTACATGCTGACATGACATGCAAAACTTTATATTAAGTTCAACTCATTGTCATTGTGCACACAAGGCACACAACGAAATGAGGGTTTCAGATCACTCATCCAGAGACAAGCATCTGCGGTCATGCAGCCAGAGACCGGCGCTACCGTTAGGCAATGTGGTTTAAGTGTCTTGCCCAAGGACAAAACGCAGTGCAGGGACAGGGCTCGAACGTGCAACCTTCCGGCTGAAAGGCAAGCGCCTACCCACTGCGCCACTGCCACTAATGTTATGCCACTATGTTAAAAAGTGGCCTGCAGTTTTTATGCCATGTCTCAATATCAGGTTGCGTTGTCTCCTGCCACCTGTAGGGGCGCTCATTTTGAAAACACTCACATGGGTTGTATAGGAACAAAGGACTGATGCTGTCATTCAGATTGGAGGACATGTAAATTAGGCAGTCCTACATAAATGTCCAATATGAGAGACCAAATATATAACTAGCTAACTATAAATAGTTTAAGTTCACCTGCATATATTATATTTTCACACACATGCATTGACATAGACATAGGCATCAACACACACTGACCTTATGTGACACGTGGAATCAAACACAGCTCCCTCACTGCTGCACACTGCATGAACTATTTATAATGTTCTCCTTCACTGAATTATTGATGAACTATGTTTTCTGTTTCTCTACACTTTTCTACAGTTCTGTGAGAAATTCACTCATTTATTACTAAATATTCTCTCTGGGCCTCTTTCTCATCGTAAACAGAAGGAACACTTTCAAGCAGACGAGGTCTTAACCAACCGTGGTCACAAAAATAAAACCAAAAAACATATGGGAAAAACAATGAAATAATGTAAAAATGTTAAAGCAAGAATGCTGGAAAGTCAGAGGTCATTTTTTTTATGTCGATCACGCCTATAACTGTACGCATTTCAAGTCAAGAAAGATCTAAAGCGTGGCATCCACTCTGCTCTATCTGCTTCACTAGTAGACTGTGATAGCAGAAGGCGAGACAGAAACACAGAGGGATTCGGGAGTAAGGACTGAAATCCAGTGTACTGCGAAACAGATTGAGCAGCAGACACTCCAGTGAAAATATTCTATGTTCTATTTACAGCCAAACTCTGGGGAGATGACAATGACACGGGGGTTTGTTTTAATCTCCTTCAGAAGCATAATAGGGGAGAAAACGTCCCAAAACAAGGACATCTTATTTACTCAGAGCCACACATGACTTTCAGCACTAATTGATGTGAAATATTCCGCAATGTAACAAACAGTTGGCTTCCTCTCACTAATTATCACTGATTCTCACTTTCTTCCTCCTCCTCAATCTTTCACCTCTTTCCTTCCTCTCCTCCTCCTCCTCCATTTTTCCACGTTCTCACATAGACGCTGACAATCATCATCTCATGATGGGCTCACTATTTTTTTAAAAAAATAATACAGCTCAGCCTAATTCGCTTTGGATGAATTATGCATTGTGTCACTGATAATATGGCAGAAAATATTTTCTCCTCAACGCTTCCAGCATTTTCCAATTTCCGCAGGCTAGAAAATATTTTTCAAAATGCAAGAGAATATTCTTTTGAAGGATGTGATTATCTGTTACCAGAGATGGTTTGTCATGAGGTAGTCAAGGGGTTCAATCAAATAAATATATACAAGTTTTATAGTTCCAGTGAATTTGGGTAAATTTGTGACTTTTTCCTGTCTGTCTCTTTTCTCTACGTGTACCCCTTTCAGCTAATATATTATTTCCTGAGCTGTCAACACTGTAGGAACTGTTTATTGTAAACCCGTTTTCATGTTCAAGAAACAAGTTTGAAATTATTTGAACTTTGTGACATTATTCTGCATTATTGTGCATTATTCTACTGGAAGCAGCCATGAGACGATGGGTACACTGTGGACACTGTCAGCAACAATACTCCGGCAGGTTGCGGCTTTTAAACGATGCTCAGTTGGTACTAACGGCCCCAAGAAATCCACAACACAATTACACTACCACCAACTGCCTGAACCGTTGATGCAATGTTGTATATGCCAAATTCTGACCCTACCATCCGTATGTCACAGAAGAAATCAAAATTATTACAGTTAATAAGCAACGCCGTTATGACATTTAAAAACTGCGTGGGAAGAGGATATCCAGAGCTATCCATCCATCACCAGGTCAAACAGATGATAAATCTAGCATAAGACAGTTCCTGCACATATGGAACGTAACAAAATCTTGTATTTTTAAAAAGTGGCAAAGGCTGGTTACCAAGAGTAATGCAGTGTAATGTTGCATTTACTGCCCCTGGACATTTTCCTCTTGTGTTTGTTGTAAAGTTAGTTGCTACATTCTCCTTCTGTTAGCATTTGCAAGCATTTAGCTGCAACTTCAGATTTTTTTAGAAACAAAATGCTTGAAGCCTTCTTTAGTTTTTTTACAGTTTAGTTTAAAACACCTCCATAGTCCTGATACTTCTCCTCCATGGCTTACCTTCTGAATCAACATGACAAACTTAATACTGTGCAAAAGTGGTATTTGGTGTATTGTATCATGAGCTTTACAATTACAACAACAGTACAGTACAGCATCCCTAACCCAAACAGCTTCGTTACCACATCCTTGAAAAGGAGAAAGATTGGTTACAATATTGTCAGTACAAAAATTAAAAGAAGCAGAGGCAACAAAACAGTAAAGTTTGGAGAGATTAGGAGAGACTGAGAAGGAGGATATCTGTGCCAAACAAGCTGTGGAAATCAAGCTGAGGAACCAAGATTCAAAGTACAAAGCCTCACACCATGTCCAAATGGTTCTCACCCACTCTGGAGCGACCCACCTGCCAGCTCACAAGGAATGACAACAAAACCTGCTCACAGATTTGGAAAGAATGCTGGATTGGGATGCAGGCACAAGCCAGCAGAGCAGAAACACAACACACCTATTAACTGAGTCCCTCGTAAAAACAGAGCAGTGGCAGTCTGAAAGTTTTTGTAGACTCTGAGCATCTCAGCATCCAAGCATGAAAGGGACGGCTGACAAACAAATTATCTCTCTGTTTCCATAGCAATCTATGAATGGCCTGTGCTACTGCCTGTGACAACCAGATGCCTGTGAAGACAAGACTCGCCCATAAAAAGCTAGCGCTCTGCAGCAAGCCTGTTATTACTGCTATCATTCAATTGGACTTGATTTGCATAATTAAACTCTGTTATTGCCTGGCTCTGGAAGCTATTGTCAGGCCCTGTTCTTACCAACCAAAATGACACAGGACAAGAGGGCACTTAAAGGAGATATATGCCCTCAGCTGACCCCTAGATATGACTAATCAATACTAAGATTATCCATTAAATTGAACTTAATAAGGCTCTGTTTCCTGTAGATTGGTCATTTATTTTTGCGTTGCTCCAGGGTAGTCACTGATGAGGTGAGTCACAGCTTGGACTTCACTCTGCTAACCACATGAAAGGCCCTGACAGAGCTGAATGAAGCAGGTCCTGACTATGAAACACACACAGAGACAGGCAGGAGAAAAAGGAGAAGCTCACAGGCTTATGTAAAATATTGTTTGTGCAAGCTGCATGCACGACATGCAGCTAAAACTCCAAATATCAATGATTCTTCTGTAGAAATGTTACTGAATTGATTATTTATCATTTGTAATAAATTCTTTATACCTCTGTATTAAAGAAGGACTGTGAGAAGCAGTGGAACATTCTTAAAAATATACCAAGGAACAACAGAACAATAGAATCGTGGGGATCCTCAAGGACAGAATAAATGCAACCATTTGCTGTCTATTTGACAACCCCTGAAGCCATGCTGGATTCGTACGCACAGGAATCCTCAGTAAAATTAAGCTGTTCACACCAAGATGAGGCGGCATCAAATGGATAACAACAAAATCCATTCGACTGCACTACAGTTATAGTTTCTCACAAAAACATTTTATATAGCAAAAGGGTGTCTTACCTCAACAAGGTGTGGAGTGGGATTGAATCCACACATGTTGCACACTTGGGAGTGGCACTGCGTACAGGTGTTGTAGTTGGGTTGCTCTGCTGTGTTACCTATGTTGAGATTTGTTTTGCAGAGGGGACAAGAGGCCTTGGGCTTAGAGGAGTCCGGCGGAGGATGCTGTTGTTGCTGCTGAGATGGGGGCCGAGGCCCTTGTTGCGCAGGCTGAGGTCCTGAGGGTTTACCTGCCCCAGGCCCTGGACCAGGAGGTCCTCCTTGTTTGGGGGCTTGTTGTTGGGGTTGAGTAGTCTCAGATATGAGAGTACTTGCTTGGTTGAGAAGAGAAGCACCAAAGCCAAACAATTTCCCAAAAGTCTGCTCTGGAGGTGGGGGCTGTCGTGAAGGGGAGCTTCCTGCACTGCGTGTCTGGTCCTGGCGGGGCTGCTGGGGTTGGTGGGCGGGCGAGCTGCGGGACAAATCAGGTTGGGATGGGGCCTTGGCCATCCCAGGGAGAGGGACAGCCCCTGGAGGCAGCTTTGTTTGTTGTTGACCTGAGCCAGCTGGACCAGTCTGTTTAGCAGGGCCAGGCACTGGATGGGCCTGCAATAGAGGCTGTGTCTGAGGGGGTGTATGTGTTTGAGGTGCAGGCTGAGTTGAAGCATCAGGTTTAGGTTCTAGATTGGTTGCATGAGAAGGAGATTGAATCTGTTGCTGACTCTTGGAGCGTGGTGTGGTCATGTCCATCCCCAGTGCTCTCTGCATCTGACAGTTTAGACATAACCACTCTTGCACCTGAAAAAGATAGAAAAACAAGGCAATGGTAATGAGCTATAGTATCTTGTCTTCACAAGTGGGTCCATTTCCTGAAAGAACTGAAAGAAGATTGTATTTTATTATGTCTACTGCATAATCTTACAATGATGCCACAAACTGATAGAAAGGGATAGTCTGGCAGCCAGCCTAAAATGGCCTGCTGACAATCAAGCCTTTTTCTCCATTACTTATCCACATCACCATTTGAACATCGACTCCTAGCAGCAAGCAGCTACCTCGCAGTCCACCAACATATTCACTAGAGTCACTTCTGCTAACTTTTAAAGCCACATAAAAAGCTATTCACTCGTCACACATCTGCTGCTGGCAATTTGCTGCTAATGGGCATTCTAGCTTTCAATTCTGTCGATAACTCTTGAATGTATGCACTACCCAATCGTATGCCAGTCAGCAGTATCATTCACTCCCGTTGACAGTCACTTCAATGGCTCACCTCAGAGTTATGAAAAGTTTAAACTGGAACTAGTCACTTTGCTTTTATTTCGCCTGTTACTGCAAGTCACTGAATTTCAGTAAAGATATTCAAGTGAATTGAACTCGCAACTAAAATTGCTTGTATGGGTGTGAATCTGTTTATGTGACTGACTGTATCCAGTACGTGCTGGGGTAGCCGCCAGCCTGCTGTGAATGGGAAATAATTGTCTCTGGAAAATGATTCAACCACTGAATAATTGTAAATGGTGTAAAATATCTCATTGAGGAAGGATTAAAGTATCCCTGTGCCTCTGCATACGCATTTATTCCTATTCATCACTTACCCATGAACAAATATGTGGGAAATAAATCTGACAAATGAGATGAACTCTGGAAATCCTCAGTAAATCATTGCTGCTCCTGATTTTATAATCTCCCCTTATGTCTTTTCTGGGGAGTCTCTTCAATTTTTGCTTTCTCATGAGTTTGTATTTGCATTACATAACATGGAGCCTTCCTCATTAAAATCATTCCACCAATCTCCTCTTGTTTCTCCTGCTGATTTCTGTGACTCTTGTTTTCATTTTCATGTTCACTTACTCCTTCATACAGGTGCACAAAAAGGTGAAAGTTAGAAAGTGGCACAAGTGATGGCACATGGCCATTGTAATTGGCATCCTGGTGCTTTGACAGCTGCCACACTATTGTAACTGTCTTGGATTCGTGGTCATTGCATAATGTCTTAATGAATTATAAATGAAGGCAGCAAAAGGTTGTCTGAGGGTTGGGATCGCTCGGAGGTCTGAGCGAGAAAGAGCAAGCTGGGAGGGCTGGACAATGGCTTTTCTTCATTATATCTTAGTATCAAAAATTGCCTTTCTGCCTGTGAATCTGGATTTCATAAAGATCTTAATTCAACTTCAGCTCAGAATCATTTGCACGCTGAGAACTTAAAAAGAAATTGTGAAAACACAGAAAGATCACTTCATTAAAAATAAATAAATAAATAAAAGACAAAGTATGATCCAAAAAAGAAGCCTATTCGGGACAGTTCAAAATGTTTTCAACTCACAGTTTATCAGCAGAGGGGTTCCTGCTCCATTATTCCATAATTTACATTACTCGCAGCACTACATGTGGCAGAGTGCGCATCACTGCTGTGCAGACTTCAACATGGACTCAAGATGAATTGTCACATTAACTTGCTAAGTACTTTGTAAAGTACACTGTTGAAACATTAATCAACAATGGCTCTATCAAGCTCTATTTCCCTTTTTTAAATAAAGCTCTGTACTAATGCTGATATCATCGTGTGAACTCATGATATCAGAATTTTTCTTTGCCTAAATATTTATGCCTTACGTCTTGTATTTGGAGAAAAAATGTCACTTCCCAGTTTAGCTATGAGTCACTGGACCTAAACTGTAGTACTGCCCTACATATTGCAAAGCAGTTACTCAACATTAGGCTTTTTATGATTTTTAGTTCAAGAAGAAACTCTCTAACCTAACCCCACCGATAACATCTAATTTTGCTGAAGCCTCATCAAACTGCATAGTCATTTCCGTACACTTCAATATTCAGTTTTAAATATTCACTATTTGAACTGCTGCAAAAAATCAGATATGGGTAGTGATATGACTCACAGCTCTCAAAGCAGGCTATTTTTCTGCCTCCAGTGGCCAGAATTCTTTTTTTTAAATTATGTCGAAATGAGTTTGTCATATTTAGCATGAAATGAACTCTTGGCATGATTACAGGTGCAATACAGCACCTACAGAACTGTGCTAGTTAGAAGTACAGTAGTGCTCAGCTAGTCAGCATTTCCATCAGTTTTGCTAACAGACAGCTGCTTCCTCTGGGTGAAGACGTGATCAACCAATCAGGGAGATCGCATGTGTTAGAGACTTCCTCTGGCTGAGCTGGTTGGTTTCCTGCAGGCTCTACACACACATAAATGCCATAAAATCATCTTCTGATTTTTTTTTTATCGTTTTGGATGAAATTCTGATTATGCAAAGAGAATTTTCAGGCTGTTTTAAAAGTGAAGTAAATTAAAAATATATTCATCAGTTCCACACATATTATGAGAAGCAAGAGTGACAGACTTATAGGCGTACTTTAGTCATCAGGAAGAACTTTAAGTCTTCCTTGCAATCCCTACTGCTGCTTTCTGTCCACAACCAGCCACACCCATCTGGTCTGGTCACTATAGGAGGTGGGATGGGCTTTCAATTTTCAACCAGATGGGGCAGTAACGGACTGCTTTTCAGTCTGCTGAAAATCACTTCTTCTAATCATGGTAATGCAGTTGTAAATTATATATTTTCTTCTTCATTCTGCAACAAAATCTTCAATGAATTTATCACAATGTGTCAAATTTTGCACTGTTGAAGGCTCCTAAGTGTTTTGTAACTCCACCTGCTTTACATTATTTCGTTATCTCTTAAGTCAGTCATTCGATCAGTCAGTCATTCAGTAAGTCTGTGTAGACAGAGTAAGTCACAGGCTCAGCAGCACCTTAGCCTGCTGCCTGGCTTCCTGCCAGTTCCTGGTATAAGGAGCAATGAGGCCATGGTTTTCACTGTCAATCAGGGAAACTGAGACGCCGGGTGCAGAGGTGAACCCTGGGGACAGTCAGAGTAATGTGCTCAGCGAAAAAGGCCAACACAGCGCCATCTAACACAAGACACTTTGTGTAGAAACTCCTTTTTCTATAACAGTTGTTGTCCTTGATATTTTTTTCTTTCAAAATTACAGTTAGGATAATCATATAAAGCCCAAAGAGGGAAAAAACATGTCAGGAAAAAAAATAAATAAACAGCAGCTGCAGGAAGGGCAAGCAGCTATTTATCAATTTCTTCATGTCTCTCCTTGCCTCCGCCTCATCTCTTCATCTCATTCCTTTCTGCGTCCCCCTTGTTATGAGGCAATCATGTGGATCTTTATAAAATCTGATCTGTATCACCAAAAAAAAAAAAGAAAAAATAAAACAAGCACACTGCACACTCTGTCTCCTGCCCTGCCTCTCTATCAGTTCTCTTGCAGTTCTTGCAGTCCTCCATCTTTTTCTCATACACTCATCTTTATTTCTCCTTGTTATCTGCATCTCTTACATCCCGTCACTCCCTCTAATTTTTTACTTCCATCTCCATCATCATCTGTGTTTTCATGATGCATCTCTTCACGGTCAGAAATTTATACCCAGCTAGTTTCAAATGTGGATATGTTTCAGAAAGCAAACTGCCACACTGGCAGGTAAATGTTTGCACCAAAATAGTCATGTAACAAAGAACTATTTACCAGTGCGTCCTCCTGTCTTCTGCCGTGTTGGAGTTTGACACACATACAAGCGTTAGAAGATATAACACTGCCTACATCACACAGGTGTACAAACTTTCCCTGTTTTTCTTCTTCATGCATTTGGTGACAGGTGTGAGACATCACGTCGTCCATCATTCCCCAGAAAAGCTGGATAATGAACACACCTAGACAGATCCAAAC
Organism: Bujurquina vittata; assembly: GCA_015106715.1. Taxonomy (NCBI): domain Eukaryota; kingdom Metazoa; phylum Chordata; class Actinopteri; order Cichliformes; family Cichlidae; genus Bujurquina; species Bujurquina vittata. Next base: position 38,983 of record VUQK01003178.1, on the reverse strand, counting down.
TTTGGCTGACAAAGATGCAGATGAAGAAAGCCGCTCTGTCTCAGAGATCACAATGCAGTATCTCCATGCAGTATGTACAGCAGCTGAGCACTGCAGTTTGGGGATCAGGGTGCTTGGAATGCAGTGGTTTATCAATTCCTTGCAAATTGGGCCAAAGACATTGAAATTCCTCCTAGTGCCTCTCTCCACCTTACTCTCGTGCTCTCTGTCAATTTGTCTCTCTGCCTCTACTAAACTCAAACACAGGCAGCTCTACAAACAACTACACGAGAACTGTTTCAATAAAACACATCTGTTTTGCTCCTAAATGTTACCAAGCAGGAAAATAGGGCTAATCAAAATCCTGAGTCATTGTTGGGAAATCACTGTTAAGTTTTTTTTTCCACGCATATTATTCACTGTCTCTCACCAGGTATAGTGGTGCAGTGTTAGGTACAGCAGGGAGTCATAGTATTAATAAGCATGCAGGAAAGTAGTGCAGAGTGCATAACATTAAATCATGATCTACAGTAGAGCACATCGGCATGATATGATAAAGACGTGTGCACTGCAATGCAATAAAATACTATTTCTTTGTGAAAGATTTGTTGCTACCTTTATGAAACTTTTAATAGTCAGTTCTTTTGAGATTATGCCAGAGAGATCTAGACTCCACTCTGCTGTACTGTTTGATTCCACAGTGCATCATGTGTCATTGTTGTACTGTATTACTGAGAGGCCTTTAGCATTTTGATTGCAGTTGTTTCTGTCTGCACATTTCAGCACCACTAGAACGTTAGCGAGATTTGCTGAAAAGGACAAGTTTTTGTGGATCCGATAAGCCATAAATAAAATGTGCAGTGTCACAGTGCACAGTACAGTCCTGTTTGTTAGTGGGATAAGCAGTCAGTAGCAGGCCTAAAAGGGGTCCAAGAACTCCAGGGTCAAGACAAATGTAATCCTGACATGCCTCGCCACAGGCTTCTACCCAAAAAACATCACCCTGGGGATGTATTCTAACTACAGAGGATGGTCTGATGGGCTTAGGAGTTCTTCCAAATAATGACAACACCTTCCAGAAACGAGACTTTGGAGATTTTAAGGTCTCATGTGTTTATGTAAATCTGTGAAATCATCCATTAAGTGACCAATGTGAAAGTTCTGAAGTTTGGGATCGCAGTGTGCTTGATGAGAGAGAAGTTTCGTTATCAGTGCAGTGATAACAGTCCTGCTCGTGGTAATTGGCACAGCTGTGGTTCTGCTGGTTTAACGTAAAAGATACATTCATGATGATGGACCTGACAATAAAAACCAGTTGCCAGAGGCAAACAGAATCCTGTAGAACTAAAAACCTCCGGCTGAGTGAACGCTGCCACTGCTCTCTGGCTTTTTAACCCATTTTTAAATGTATTCTACTTCCGTGAAGGTTATTCTTTTCAAGACTTTGTTTTTATTGTATCCAATTTCTGAAAGGCGACCTTGAGAGTTTTGAAAGGTGCCTATAAATAAAATATTATATTATTATTATCATTCTTTCCAACACAGAGTCAAAGAATGATACCACTTTGCAGAAAGTGTGCTTTCTGTGTGTCTACATCTAATACAGAGGCTATTAGGAAATCGGACTTAAGATTCCTCTGATTTTTTTTCTGCACACTGACAAAATATGATGAATTCTGTTATTCCTTGCTTGAGAGAACAGATAAAATGATGGCTGTAAGATGGACTTTAACTGCAGTAAGTTATGGTGTAATAATTAAAACAGTGTCCCAGATTTACCGTCTGGCAGTTCTCTTTGCAAAATATTTTGGTATATGCAAAATTCAGCATGAAGTGTCTCAGCTGGATTCCTGACCCACTTCCCACTGTTTGTCCACTTAAAACCAGTCTATGATTATATCCAAAAGCACAGTGCTGAAAAACAGCCACCCAAAGCCTGACATGTGTTTTAGAGTAAAATTATTATTTAATTATTTATTTGAACATACGTGTTCCCTAAGAGGTTTACTGTCTCACATTCTTATAAAAAGATTTCCAGTAAATAGAATAAAAGGTTTGCAAAAGAAGCAAACACATTATGTTAAAATATTTGATTTTCTTAAGATAATCCATTGCAAATTAACAGATGGATGGATTTATTTATTCAATATTCCTGTTCCAGTGAACAGCTACAGCATGCAAGGTTTTATCTTTTATTTGTTGTTATAGAATAATGAAACTGCTCATCAGTCAGTTATCCAATGGCTTTTAGCCTCTGAAAATAGGGATGTATAAAAATGTCAAATTAATAAACACATGATATAATATTTTTTTTAAAGCCTTGGATTATAGCTGCACTTAAAAAACACTGTGGTTGTGTGCATAGGCAAAACTACAAAATATGCATCACTGTCTAAAAATGTAAACACCTTATTGTACTGTATATATCATACTGGCCAAATGGTTATTTTAATATTTTAAGTGTAATAATAATACCTTTGACTTATATAGCGCTTTCACCGTACGCTTTACAGTTTTGTGCACTATTTATTTATACCTTAATCATACTTGGTGCTGGTGAGCTACTAATGTAGCCACAGCTGCCCTGGGGCAGTCTGACAAAAGCGTGGCTGACATGTGTTTTAGAGTAAAATCAAGTCCAATTCGCGCCTACGGCCCCTCCGACCACCTCCAACCACCTTGACACTTAGGCAATGTGGGTTAAATTTCTTGCCCAGGGACACAATGACAGCATGCACTTAGACAGGGACTCGAACCAGCAACTGTCCAGTTGTGAGGTGAGCACCTACCCACTGCCACCTAATGTGTACATATTGTATCATGTATGTCAGTTTGTCATCAAAACACAAACAAAAAGAAAAACAAAGAAAATATTAACACGGGCATTTTTTGGTGGGAAACCTAGAAGCTGCTTGACTCATTTTATTCTCAAAATAATTAAATAATTGAATAGTTAATTTTCTTGCAAAGCATTTGATAACTAGAAAAAAATTAAATCCATCCATCAGTCCACCAATTTTTTTACATTTTTCCATGGGCCAGCTTGTGGGGGCAGCAGCTTAAACAGAGAAACCCAGACCTTTTTCTCCAAAGCCACCTCATCCACCTTATCCAGGGGAACACCAAGTCCTTGCCAGGCCAGCTGATTCTTTAGTCTGCCCCAGGGCCTCCCCCCTTTTAGGACGTGGCAGAACACCTAACTCAAGAAGCACCTAGGAGGCATCCTAGTCAGATGACCGAACCACCTCAACTGGCTTCTTTTGATGTAGAGAAATAGCAGCTTTACTCTGACCCTCTCTTGAATGACTGCACTCCTCAGCCTATTTCTAAGGGAGAGACCAGCCACCCTTTGGAGGAAGCTCATTTCTGCCGCTTGTATCCGCACTCTCATTCTTTTGGTCACTACCCAAAGCTTGTGACCATAGGTGAGGATAAGCACTTAGATCAGCCAATATATCAACAGCTTTGCTCAGCTCACTCTTCACCACGATGGATCGCTGGCCTTGCATTGCGGCCTCAGCCCCAATCCATCTGTCAAACTCCCACGCCCATCTCCCCTCAGTCATGAACAAGACCCCGAGTTACTTAAATTCCAACACTTGGGGCAGCAACTTGTCTCTGACCCAGAGAGGTCACACCACCCTTTTCCAGCTGAGAACCATGTCGTCAGACTTCACACTCGGCTGCGAACCACTGCAGTGCGAGCTGGAGGTCATCGCCTGATGAAGCCAACAGAACCGCATCATCTGCAAAAAGCAGAGGATTCTGAGGCACACCTGCATATCCCAGAGAGAATGAGTGTGATACACCAATAGTTAGAGCACACCCTCCAGCCCCCTTCTTAAAAATGAGAACCACCACCCCAGTCTGCCAAACCAGTGGCACCACCCTAGATCTCCATGCAATGTGGCAAAGACATGTCAACCAAGACAGCCCTGCCTACAAAACACAGGGTGAATCTCATCATCCCGGGGGCCTCACCACCAAGGAGTTTTTTACTGTAAATACCTCAGAGAGACAAGATGGATTTCAAACTCAATTTGTTGTGAGGCAACAGTGCTAACGATCGCGCCACCTTGCTGCACCCTCATTTCAAAATATATTTTTTTCATGCACTGATATTTATTAGCATCTTCCAACTGAAGAAAATTCATGAGAGCTTCATAGCTTCATGAAAAGAATAATTTAGAAGGAATAAGAGGAAAGAAACACGTTAGATAAGGAAACATCACATTTACTTAATTAGCTCAAAAAACTAAAAAAATCTTGAAACGCTGCACTTAAATGGTGTTTTTATACATGAATAATTTCATAGTCTAAATCTAACCAAATTGCATCTTGATTTCCTGCATTAAATTCTTCACAGTTCACCCATGTCAGACAGAAGCTGTGCAGTCTTTCACTTATATGAAATGTCCTCATTGTGTTCCACTTTGCCAGATCTGAATGTCACTGAATCTCTTGTGTCAAATCATGCAAAGTTAGAGGGGGATTAGAAAAGTCTGACGCTAAATATTTGAATTAATTTGAGGGGATTAGAAACCATCCTCTGCCTCCTCCGGGGTATAATGGACTCATCCTTCACTGATATGACCATATCACTTTATTTACATTTATATAACTAATACAGTGCCCACTCAAACCGTGGCTGTTTGGAAAAGCCAATTGCAGCTTGCAGCGTGAGTGAGTGATGAATTCATTTGTTGAACGAGGAATGAGGTGTGTCAGCAAATACAGTGCTGAGTCAGGTAGCCAACATTTAGCTTCAAATTATTCAATAACAATGGTTCTAAACTGCAATACCAATATTTGACTAAATCTAGATTGATATTTAATAGGTAGGCTAACCTTGCTTTTTGTGTGTGTGTGTGTGTGTGTGTGTGTGCGTGCGTGCGTGCGTGCGTGCGTGCGTGTGTGTGTGTTCTGCAATTATAAGCAGAGGCCCAAAGTACACAGGCACAAATCAAGAGGACACAGTAAGCATGGTGCTAAACAAGAAACTCCCCAAGTGAGCTTGTGAAGCAGAGCTGCTAAATTAGGCAGGCACTGCAAAATAATAAGCTAAAAATATACTTTGTGAACTGTGAATGTCCATTAAGAATGTTACTGAAAACATACAGACACAAACGAGAAAATAATTTTTTTCTGCAATGCACCAATATATCAGCCAATCTGATTGCCAGCGTTAACCTTGTTGATCGCCTTCTGGCCAAATGAGATAACATCTGATGATGGCAAATGTCATCTCACTGAATGCTCGGTGATAGTGTGATGAAAACCTGAAAGACTTTAAAACAGATTATTTGGGTCCTGGGTGCAAAAGAGTGGGAAAAAAATAAGCAACAAAAGTCAATGAACATTTAAAAAACAAACTATATAACACTACTATATCCACATGGACAGTACATGGACAAAAGTACTGGGCCACCTACACATTACACCCATGCCATGAAGTTGCTGGCACACAGTTTTTGTGCTGATGTTAATGCCAGAGGAGCTGAAACTGAATAACTGGAGTTATTCAGTCAGCAGAACTTTGGTGATTTTTACGCGCTATGAGAGTCAGCACTCGGCGACCCCACTCTGTAAATACTTTGGCGGTTCCTGAATGCTTCCACTTTGCAATGATACCACTTATAGATGACAGTTTAATATCTAGGAGGGAAGAAAGGTGGCATCCTATTACAGTAATAAACTCAAGTATAGTGGGCTTTTTAGAGCAATTCATTGTTTCACAAATGTTTGCAAAGACAGACTGCATGGTTTGCTTTTATACGCCTGTGGCAATGGGACTGCAAACAGCTGAATTCAAAGATCATACTTTTTTTCATATAGTGTAAGTATTTGAATCCGCTATGGATCAAGTTGTAAGAGTTTTACTGTGCATTCCAACAATTTTTAGCAACAAAAAATGGAAATAAAATAAAATAAATTCATATTTAACACTATATTTCCTTTGTGCCCCAGCATTTCACGTTTCATGTACAAAGTAGACTATGAACTGTGACTGAGAAAAGCAAACAGAGTCACACACGTGCTAAAAGAGATTCCATCCTTTATTCCCTGTTAGCTCTTATTTACCCTTAATTACAAGAAAAACAAGACTGTTGGTTTGTGACTGCGGTCACGTGTAAAAACTGTATGAATAATTGAAAAACTCAAGCAGTTCTCGGTTTGAGGAACACAGTGCACGTTCTAAAAGTTTAGAAGTAATGACAAATTTAAGGTCATACTAGGATCAATACCATACCTGAAACACTACAAACCCGCCTTCCAGCACACTTGACAATTACAGAATGTTTGTTTATGACACTATGAACAGCTTGCTCTCCTAGGTTGGTACCACTTGAGAAAACTGATTTTCAGCCTTGGGATTAGAACTTAGAGCATTAAAGTCGATTTTAACAGTCCCATGTCTGACTCAGAAATTTACTGTTTAACTGTAAGCCTGTGTATAAAAGAAGTCCAGTTGTGGCCCCAGTATATGCTTTCCTGATGAGTTTATTGTCTCAATTTAAAGTTTCAAGTGTTATTAAGTTTAAAATCCTTCAGTGAGCTTTTCCCCCCTTTCGACAGACATGTCAATAGCCTATGAGCGTGCAGATCAGTCAGATGTGCCCCTCGCTCATCTTGTCTAGTTTCAAAACCAAGATGGCAAAAATGCTCAGTTTGAAGCTTGACAGTGTGCCTTCACTAACTAACGGCGACGTCGCGGTGGCAATGTCATCTTTTATATACAGTACAGAGTGTTCACCAGCCATTTTTTAACACTGTCTGTCTGCTGTTTGTTGCTGAACAGGTGGAGTATCTTTTTTTTTTACTGAAAGCATCTACCTGCTTCATCTGATTAGTGAAGCATTTTGTGTCATGTTGATTGGAAACATTTTATTCTAGAGTTCAAATCGATATTACTGCTTCAGGTTTGGTTGCTAAATCTATCCAGTGCAACTGTAAACTGTGGCCACCCACCTGCTATATTTTAAATGTGGATGAGGAGATAGAGTGCTTCTGTGTGGGAGCATTTGTTAAAACTGCTCTCCAGCTTGTGGGATTGTTGGTAAAAAAGAAAGAGAAGAACCTCTAAGGCATTTCTCAAACAAAGACTTTAAGGAGTCATTGTCTTCATCGGGGAGACGCACACCAAACTGCATGACGAAAAGATTTTGTTTTCCAAAGCATCTTAGAATTGTTTTCTGATTTGTTTCTGCATTTTATTGTTGTTTTTTTCAGATGCTGAATTTATGCAGAGATAGTGTCAGTATGAACACTCCGGCTATTATGGTTAATTTATTATGATGCTTTTTTTCTCCCGTTCTGTCTCCCCCTGCTACCGCACAGCTTTTTCAAGCAGCTATCTCTCCCTTCCTCCTTCTTTCAGCGGTGGCTTCTCGGGACCGGGCCACCGTTGCAGACAGAAGGAGGGTAGGGTCTATAAATAGAAATTGGACCAATTATGAAGCAGATGTTCCCCTGTATGGTGGTGGGAGAACACTGTCAGGGGAAAATGTCTTGGTATTTTCACTATCTCTCTCTGCTCTTGTTCTTTGTTATTCTAAGTCTGCCTTTAGACTGTCTAATTTTTTTTTCCTTGCTGGCTTTCTCATTTTCTCTTTGATCATAATGGTTTTATTCACAGACATTTTTCATAACACCAGGCAATTTCTTTTCATTTTAGTGTTATCTACGTCATATCTCATGAACATCCTTGTTCACGTGCATGATTGCTTGCACGTCTGAATTCGTAGCCAGCACGTCTAAATAAAACTTGTCTTCTCAGCTTGACTGACATCCCTGTAAGAGATGTGGCCTATCACATCCGTTTCTTGCTCATTGTTACCATCTTGAGGTAGTTTAACACAGCTCTGACTTGCATTGCAACAATTATCTTCACCCCTGAAAGAGTGAAGAACGATTGTTTTCACAAGAAATTCAACTGATAAGGAGGCTTCTTAAAAAAATCCAGGCTGGGCTTACTATCTGAGTGTCTGTGCTCAAAAACTCTAATGCAAAATCATACAGTGCTATCAAGGCGTTAATCAGCACTGCCATCTCTCTGTAATTTAATGGGAAATCCTCTTCAATGACAGATTTTGCTCATATTATCCTGAGCTGGGAGACTTCAATCCGTGTCTGTAAAGTATTTGCAGACACACATCTCTTACACAGGAAGTGATCCATGACTAATACCGTGTTGTCATCACGAGACTAATCCCGGAACTACAACAAATGAGAAAACTCTTCTGGCAATTTTTTTTTCGCAAAACACCAAATGCACAAATGAAATCAAGTTTCTGAACTTAGAAATGCCTTATTATTTTTATTATAAAAGACAGACTATTTCGAGTATTTGTCCTAAATTTTGTTTTTCTCACATCTTACTTACAAGTATTTAACTATTAAGAATCAAGAGAATTCCTGCCTGCTTTGGGGGGCCTTTGACACAATCTTGCCATGGCTCTCCTTTCTCTGGGCCAGTTTCCCATCACTGTAATCGTAATTCCAGTCATCACCGTCTTCTGTCTTATCATCGCATTGACTGTCATCAGTTTCCCTGATGAGTGATAACAGTGTTTTAGATATGCTGCAGTGAGGCTGAAGCCAAATCCATGCTAAGTAGGTTAAGGGGGTAAATCTTCAGGTCTCCAGAGGCTGGACATTTTCCCTCCCTGTTTCTCTCTCTCTGTCAGTATCTGACAAGCACACCAAGCCTGAGCTGAAAAGCACCCACCTCCGCTGTTCTCTTTACTGCCATGCTCTCCTTCACTCCCTGCCATGATCTATTCTTTACTGTCTGTCTCCACTTTGGTCCACACATTTTTCTTTCTTGTCTTTCCATTTCCCACGGCTTCTTCCAACTTTCACAGTCTCCCCTCTTATGCACAAATGCATGCATGTCCTCAAGCTTCCACACGTCCATCGGGCAGTGCTTTTACATGCACACATTTATAGTTCAAAAACAAAACATTATATTCTATATCCTGCTATTTACTCAGCCTATGGCTGCTCTGATAGCCTGTAGGCTGGCATAACTGACATTGCATCTTGGCTGCAATTTACAACATGAGTCAGTGAAGTTGATGTGAAACTTTGTGACAGATGACACAGCCACACTTGACTCACAGTTACAGTGAAGCATGGCCTAATTCAAATTAGGCAAGTGATTTATTTTCGGATGAAGGCAATAGGCTTTCTTAGCTACCTGTTAACAGTGATGAGTGTTTAGATGTATATGAATGATTCTGAATGATGGGGTAATGTGTTGTGTTCCTTTTGGTGATGATATAAGAAACTTTTTAATTTTTTGGAAGAGGCTGTGGGCATGATTAAGATGCACTTGTCAAAAAGGATGGATGTATAATACATAGGGATAATATACTTCACATAAGATAGTTGAATAAACAATAGAGTTTGCTCTAGAGGTAGGTCTTCTGATTTATTAATGGCTAGTAGGGGGTGAGTAATGTATTACTGTCCACCTTAGAAAAGAAGTGCATATAACCAGGTCTTTACAAATGAAAGATTATGAGCCCACCAGACGATTAAACACTTCACCTATCAAGAGAAACCATGGCTAGAGCAGAAGTTCACACCTCTCAACCAGCATGCATCTAATTCACATCTTGCCTCCCATCCAATTGGTGCAATTCAGCTCGTGAGTCAATCACAGCCAACTTGATAACAATAGTCATCAGCAACATTACTCATAAATGTCAACGAGAAATAATATTCAAAAGACAAATTAAATCAAACTCTAGCACCTGAATCATCCACTTTAACAAAGTATAAAAATGCATACAGCAGTATGATATTGTAAGGGGTGTACACTCAGGAAGAGACTAGCAGTTATGTGGCAGCCATAGACCACAGCAACAACTGGTGAAATAGCGGTTGGTGATGCAAAGTGGGCAGGTACTGAGTTAAATTACTCTCAACTTTGAGCGACTGAGGTGACAGTCTGTGGGAGTAAAGGACAGCACTGATGTCCACTACTACAAGGAGTGAATGAATTCATACACCTTATTAGGTACACCTGTTCAACTGCTTGTTAAAGCGAGTATCTAATCAGCCAATCACATGGCAGCAACTCAGCATGCTTACGCATGTAGGCATGATCAAGACAACCTGTCACACAGCTCTCTCTAGGGTTTACGGAGAATAGTCTGAAAAAGAGAAAATATCCAGTGAGCCACAGTTGTATAAACAAAGAAGCCTTGTTGATGCCAGAGGTCCAGAGCAGAATGGCCGGGCTGTTTCAAGCTAAAAATAAGGCAATGGTATCTCAAACAAACACTCATTACAACCGAGGTATGCCAACGAGCATCTCTGAACTTACAACACGTCAAACCTTGAAGCAGATGGGTTACAACAGCAGAAGCTGCCACTCCTGTGAGCTAAAAACAGAAAACTGAAGCTATTCCCAGGGGCTTACCAAAACTAAACAATAAAACATTGCCTTGTGTTATGATTTCTAATTTCTGCTGTGACATTCATATAGTAGGGTCAGAATTTGGAATAAACAACACGAAAGCCATTTATATCAACAGTTCAGGCTAGTGGTGGTGGTGTAATGGTGTGCTGGATATTTTTTGGCACACTTTGGCACCTTAGTACCAACTGATCATTGTTTAAACACCATAGCCATAGTGTGTCACAAAGCTCAAATCATCTCAAACCTAGTTTCTTGAACATGACGATGAGTTCACTTTACTCAAATGGCCACTGGAACCATTAGAGGACCTTTGGGGTGTGGTGAAATGAGAGAGTCGCATCATAGATGTGCAGCTGACTAATCTACAGCAACTGTGTGCTGTCAGGGCAAAGTGTGTAATAGAAACGCAGGTCCACCGTGTGGATATCATGCTTTGCCTGACCAAGGCATGAAATGGACACACATGCAAGTTGCACGTTTATGTCGCAGTACCATCAGAGGGCAATAATTTATTTAAAGTCAATAGGTTACCACCACCTTTTTGTTGGTTAGCAGCCAATTCAACAATACAACACTACAAAGATTACTTAAGAAAAAGAAAAGATGACACTATAGGTATAGGGAGAGCCATTGTAAATACATATCAGCCATGTATCTTGTTGGCTATAAATAAAATATGTCCCCCTGCTGGTACTTTAACATAAACATGCAACTTGTATGCGTGTCCATTTCATGCTTAGGACAGGCAAAGCATGACAAATACACAGTGGACCAGTGTGTCTGTTGCATGGTTTGGCGTGACACTGGGTTGGTGCTGTTATTTCAGTATGGACCAAATACTCTGAGGAATGTTTGCAGTACTTTGCTGAATTTGTGCTATGAAGAATTAAGGCAATTCAGAAGGCAAAAGGGGGTCTAACCTGGTAGTAGCAAGGTGTGCCTAATAGAATCTCAGGTGAGTGTCTGATGAGACATGCAGTATACATATCTGACGGATACTGTAAAATTTTCATTCACAAAGCTTCACAGTATGAGAAATAATCCTACACTAAACAAGGAAAATCTTGTGCTCAGTTTGTCAACATTAAACAGTCACTCCCTTCCTTTTATTCTCTTTAGCTCTGAGGCAGTCTGTAATGCTGTATGCCTGAATTCATTCCAAATGTGTTTGTGCAGTCGATTACACGGTTGCATTTTTGTTTTTGTTTCCATGTGAATGCACCATGGCAGATGCTAACTTTGTTTGTAAGTCACTCACTGTCAGCAACAGCAATGGTGAATTCAGATGTGTACCACCTTTACGATGTGCCACGCTGGTTCCGTAAACTACAATAGAACAGGAAGAAAAAAGAGAACAATCCTTCAAAATAAAACTATCCTAGTGAAGCAGCACTGCCTACCTCTGTTAGGTGAGGGTTTGGGTTGAAGCCACACTGGTTGCACACCATGGAGCGGCACTGCGTGCAGGTGTTGAAATTCAGCTTGTCATCCCCAGTGCCCATCAGGTCAGTGGTTTTGCAGACGGGGCACAGTTTGCTGCTGGGCATGGGTGCTATTTGAGGCACAGAGTAAGGAGAGGTGGGGACACTGCCTCGGTCTGGGGACACAGAAGGGGACCTCCCAGTTCTGCTACTACCCACATCCACCTGCAGACTCTTTCTGGACACATGGCCCTGGCCCTGCTCTCCATGAGGCGCAGCATGTTGTGGGGTGTCATGGGAAGCCAACCTGTCACCTGTCCCATGCCCAATCTGCACGCCTGCTTTAGGACCTGGGTCTGATGGAGGTGGCCTGACAGAGGGATGAAAAAGAATACGGAACAAGGTCAACATTAGATACACTATAAAGAGCCAACTGAGAACAAAAACATTATCGTAATGTCTGGAGATAAGAAAGGCTTTTGTGGTGAAAAAAAAATTCAAGAAGCTTCTGATCTTTTCTCTCAATTACCCTTTGCAAGGTCAAGAATGATTTTACGCACTCTAGGTACATTTTACACTTTTAAATTGATATATTTTCAAAATCTTTTTCTTTCTCAGATTCTTTTGCTGGAGATACTGTATGACACAGCCTTGATCACTATGTCACACTGCAGTGAAGCACACATATTCACTGTGTCTGTGACTAATAAAATCTTTAAGTCCAGTTTGCACTCTTATTCCTATAACCACACAGTCACAAACACCCAGTCGATGGTGTTTTTTACTCAACTTGCCCTGCAAAAACATAACCACAGAAACCTTTTGGGGTGATTGAGGGAAAGTCACAGGACTGAAAGGAGAATGCAGAGTATCAATTATTAAAGGGGAGATATCATGCTTTTAAATCCTTCCTTTTCATATGTAAATCATTCACGTGTGGTCTATATAAAGTAGAACTGCAATGCTTTGGTCTGAATTCCTCGTTATTGTAGCTCCACAGACCGCTCGTTTACCACTGTTCTGAGGCACGTCTTAGAGCAACTCGTTGTGGTGCAGTCTTTTTAAATGTGAATGACACATTTCATGCCCAGCCCCCTTCCAGGTCACAGAGCTTTCCACTCAACCCCTTTCGTCCATTTTTGTAGTTTGATAGCAGCAATGCGATTATCTACCGGCAGAGAAACAGGCACTTCAAAGAGGCTCTGATGTAAGGAATCGTGTGGGTTAATACACCCAACTACCAAACATTTTAATTTGTCTACTTGCAACTTCGGCATAACTGAACTTGGACAAAAAAATTGCTGTGAGAAAAAAAATATAAAATATAAAGATACCTACGCAGCACCAGGAGAGAATAAATTTCAATTTTCTGAACTCCTAGACACTCAAAGTACACACAAAATAAATTTATTTAAGGGCTAAAATAGTGGATTTTGCCTGATATGTCCCCTTTAAGGGAAACGTGGTTTTAGTCATTCTGGGTATACCGAGGGTAATTCTGGGTATAGACTTTGGAAAACATAGGAATCAGTGAATTATTAAAGCTAATTTATTTTTCTAACTTTTCATATTTTACCATTTGTATTTAGAAGAAAATAGCATATATTTTAAATGCACTGCATTTAATGTCTTCTTAAGTAGGCTTTTATAGTGGTAATATCTATTGAATACAAATAAGTAACGATGCTTCTTCATAAGTAGTGCATTTTGGAGCCCTTCAGGTCTGAGATGCATTAGGCGGACATATCATTAAAAGATTTTATTGTGGTTCATGATGTGATAGCATACTACTCAAAACACTGGCCAAGAGTAAATCAAATGCTGACTATTTTACAGTGCCTCTATCAGTTTCTGCAAAGTGCTCTTCTTTAAAGCTGGTCTCTTCTCACCTTGGCAACTATTCGGGCAGAGCAAAGGTGGTATATCAGGACTGTAAACTTTGGGTTTTCTTGCACATTGTGGCCTTGAGGCACTGATGCCAACAGTTAAATAGGAGCGGAGGATTTCCTCTGTCATAACAACTTAGACCTTGTTTTGTCATGCCCGTCATCTTCAAAGACAGTCTAAGCAGCAGCCCTGGATCCACAGTGAGGGAAGTGTGGCGATAATGGGGAGAATAAAGGAATTAAAATAGAGCATGTTAGCAATTGTGACTCACTGCCAAAGACTTGAGCTGCTACAAAACTCTAACCTTGTTCAACTCTCTACAGGAGCTCTGTGTTTACCGCAGTGAGGCCATCGGGAAAAATCTTTACTTTTCATTGCTTGATTGTGAACTTGAAATTCACACAGTTGCCAACAGTCTATAACAGACCACCACTTTCAAACTCAGTCCTTTTCAGGCATGTGATATGTAACATTGCTGGCTTCATTAACCTTTTAAAATGAAGGCATTCTGTCATTCAGATGTGTCAGTTTTATCTTAATCCTCAACACTGACAGAACAGTAACAGTATTGCACAATGTTATGTAGTACAGGCAAGATCTAAGTAACGCTAAGTAACATACTGCTGTAATCTGACAGTTGTTTTGATAATTAGAAACGCAGCATACTATACGTACATCCATAAACACTTTAATAACTTGACTGATCAGCCAGTTATTAGACTGTAGCTTATAAACTACAGCTCACCTGCCCGGAGTGAAGCGCATACTGTAATTTGCAGTGAGATCCTGATCGAACCTGCCTCAATGTCAGGGACAATCTAACATAACTAATTAATGAAGTACTGCTGTTGTGCTGTGTGAATAAATGCATGCAACTCTCTCTCTCTCACTCTGAATAAACACAGTTACAGACTTGTGTGCACCTATCCAATAATGGAAGTGACGCCATGCATTCAGACTCGCACTGTGTTGAAAAAGATACTTAATGTTATCAGGTGTGACCTGGCACGACTGTCGCTGCTGCTGCTTTTAGTGACGAGGGTGCACATACAGACACGAAGCCGTTAGACAAACGGAAAGTGGTCCACATCTGAAAGGGGCTCCAAAAATTTTCAGATCTTGCTAATGTGTCCCACCATTGATACACCGTGTAGTCTACATTTAAGTCTGTGTAAAGGCAATTTTCAGATAATAATTGCCACCTAAAATGCCGCGGCACTAAGTGGAGTTTTTTGTGATTTATGAAAAGCCTCAGGCATCGTGGCTTAATGAGAGTCAAAAACATAGTTTAAACTTAAGGACACTTTTCAAAAGATCTTTTTAGATGTCCCATCAAAACGTGGTAATCTGCTAAGAACAACTTGTGTCTTTGTGGCTACGGCATTACAAAATTGCTCCACAAAGTGGACAGTAAAGCATTTGTGTGCTGCCAGACGTTTGTGAGGGGGAGTTCAATGCGAAACTTCTAATCATTGATAAGCAGAAAGCTGGTTAGATTGTCTACACATTCTTAATCATGCTTGTGAGAGCATTCGACTGTTACTGATAAAAAAAACAAACTAAAAAAAACACTAAACACTAATTAAAAATTGCAATGCAAGACAGTGTGAATCTCAGAGGAACTGTTCAATATTCCAGGAAATACTATTCCCTGGATTGCCAAGAGTTAGATGAGAAAATTTATACCGCTCTCAAACCAAAACAGTAATATACATCCATACAGGCCTGGAAATCGGACTCTGACCATCATGAGGGGAAAATCAGTTTTCCCCAACCAGCTGGAAGTGGTTGCTGGAGGTTTATGGCAGTTGCAGATTGTTAAAGTTCCAGTCACACAGGTCTAAGACCAGTCAGTGATCCCAAGGCAACCACCTTTTACTAGAGACAATTGTGTATTCCCCAACTGCTTGGCAAAACCCTGTTTGTAACAGCCAGAAACCACTGCCAACCAGTCAGGGGACACACATTTTGCATTTGCAACTGGTGGTTGTATCACGTCCAATATGGCACACAACTCTTGAACAATGTGTGCATGATATCACATGAAAAACCTGGGTTTGTACTGAAAAAAATAGCTACAATGTATTTTGATCCTCCCTTTCTTGTGTTGCCTTCAGACAGAGCCAGGCTAGCTGTTTTTAATATTTTTCCTATCTTCATGTTAAGCTACGCAAGTTGGCTATTTGTAGTTCCCTAATATTTATTAAACAAAATGTGACTTTATTTTTGTTGCATATCCTTTAGTTGCTTGCTAATATACATCCAGACATGATTGGCAATGTAAGACAGGTAAAGTGAGACACAACTTGCCATGGTATTCCTGTCAATGCTTTCATTAGCATAAGAAGTGTATCCACCCAGTGGCAGTGATGTTTGCACAGTGATGGATATAGACAAAGTAATTCAGCATAATCCACTATTAAATATCCAGTATAAGAGCCACAGCTGCTTGCAGGGCTAAGAGTTTTTTGATCAAAATCTAATGCTCAAGTACATTTTCAATTTAAATACAAAATAACATTAGCTCCCTTAAACATCAAATCAGAGCTTATTTATTAAATAATTTAGTAGCAATTTCTTCTATTTTTGTGTATTTCCATCTATCCTCAAGCAGAGTTGCATGTAGACCACCTGTTAACTAACAGTACTCATTCCCCTTATAGAAATCAAATTACTGACCAATGTACCAGCCCATTACATTGCTTTGAAAGGGTTTATTGAACTGCAAAAAACAGTGCAACTATGCAATAAATAGTAGGCATGCACTTAAGAATATATTATCAGATAAATTTAAAAGTGACCTCACACTAACATCTGGTGTCCCAATTAAGCCTATTGGTAGAGGGGAATTTATCTGACTGATACATACTTAATTTCACCTGGATAAAGTTATAGAGTCTTTACAGTGGAGATGCTTTTAGGTTTCAGGAAACTAAACTGTAGCTAAGGCTTCTGAATTAAAAAAAAACATCTTGTGCCTCCTATTTAGCAGTAGTTAAAGGTCAAAGTAGAAAGAGAGAGAATGAATGAGACTTGTACATGATTAATGGAATTATTTGATGTGAATGTCCAAATTCATGCTCAAGGTATCACATTAAATATCTGCTCTTCAAAAGGCATCAACAACTGCGGCACTTGTTTTTCAATCAGTGCTGGGAACACCGCGTCAAAAAAAAAAAGTAACAAGGTTATGTTTATTTCCCAGAAGGAAACACTTACAGCTTCATAATTATCTAGCAGGGCAGATTTAATTTTGTCATGCAGTGGCTGCTGGACATTAGACAAGAGTACTTCTATGCTTAAGTGACTCACTGAAAATTTTTATATACATACAAACATATATATATATATATATATATATATATATGAGGAATAAAGGACAGACACATTTAAGTCATTTCAATTTGCCACTGATGTCTATGAATGTAAAAAAAAAAAATTTAAAAATAAAGTGATTATTAGTTGTTGCCATTAGATACCAGAAAAGATGCCAGACAGACAATTAATGACATTAATTTTTACAATTAGTCAAACCTGCAACAAAGGTGACAAAGTGCGTTAAATTAATTATTACAGCGTCTCTGACAGAGTTGGGTAGCTTTGTTAGAGTGCACGGCACTTCTTGTTTCCATTATTTACACCACTTTTCATACTTTAACATGAGACACGCTAGGCTGCCCTAAAAGAATTATGAGCAGCCAAGTCATAGATGAAGTGAAAGCTTACTCTCGAGCCAATATATTCCCAATCATGCTGGACAAATGTAAAAGCAGTAGCTGCAGTGATGAAACTTTGAACTTTGCCCTGCAATGCCTCGCATCATAAATGTGACACATGGCTCAGTACATTAAACAGTCTTTCCAAAAAAATCATGCAAACATTCCTTCAAAAGCAACCTCAAAGATAGCACGCAAGCTGTGAGCTACAGCTGTATTATGTTTTGTGGTGATTGTTACTCTGATGGCAACATGCATCCAATGTGTGACTAAACCAGACACAGTGTCTGTGCTGCCAGAATATCCAATGTGGCATCCAAGTTCAGTTTCATCCACAGACTAGCCTTAGCATCTTAAAATGAACTATCTGAATCTGAAAGCACAAAGTGTAGGGGATTATACTTGACTTGAATATGTGATGTTTTAGTCAGCTTCACCAGTATAGGATAAAAAATACTAATAATTTCAAGACATCAATTTGCAGCAATTTGCCACTGATGTCTATGAATGTAAAAAAACAACAACGAAAAAATGTGAAATGTTCTATAAAAGGTTACGCAGAATTCACAAGAATGCACACCTTATATGCTGCCAATCAATCAAAGGTAGACAATAGATTTGTGCAAATTAATTGCATTTTAATCTCGATTACAAATGCTAGAAGTCATAAATATCAGAGGATTGTGATAAAGCTTTTTAATCCTTTTTCTTTACCTTTTTGTCCATAAAACCTTAAATTCTCTTTCCATCAGGCTGTGGTAGGTTTGAATTCAGCTCACATTTATTTAGTTAGTTTATTTGGTTAAATTATAATGAAAGGAAATTAATTTAATTAATAATAAGTTTTTTTTTTTTGAAAGTCTGATAAAGCCGCTATTTATTTATTTATTTTTACATCTGTAAGTAATTATATTGAATAATCGTGATCTCATTATAACTGTGATTATGATTTTTGCCATAGAGGAGCAGCCCTAGTAGACATCTATTTTCTGTTCATAAAAATGTCATTAGAACTGGTTCCAGTTGAGACATAATTAAATCTTTTGCCACCCAGCTTATCAATTCATTTAACAATGCTGGCTTGTTTTTCTGACAGTTGTGCATTGACTAACAATGATGTCAAACTCATGGTGGGCCTTTTCTCTAACAGTTTATTATAAATGTCCTCTGCCACAGAGATAATAGAACAATTGTGTTGATGTTGAAAACCTATGTAAGCCTACTTATTTTCCACAAAGAAACCAATCAGGACTCAATAAAAAAAATAGATGAGGACTCTAACCTATAGGCAGAATCGATAATGATATTGATATTAATGATATCCTATAAATATCCCCTACCTGTTCATAACCAATATGAACTGCTTTGCATTTGGAGTGTGCAGACCATATAGTATATAAATGGGTTTTACTGCTGAAGGCTTATTATGAGGGCATACTGTTTTAAAACTAAGCCTTTGAATTTGAGTGTATCCATTATTTTGATTGGTTTTATGCACTGTAATTGTGTCTGGTTTTGTAAAATACCAGTGGCAATACTCAAAACCACATTTAATATCAATATCAGCTCTCCACCAGTTGAGTTGTTAGACTGAAATTGAAGCCATGCCATAGCAGCAACACACTGAGCTCATCACTGCAAACAGGAAATATTTGGAGCTTGTGTCAGACTGCCTTTCAGTTATGGTCAATAAGTCAGGATGACTGTGCACTTAGTCAAAGCTGTTATGATAAGCGAAGAAAACTATTGTGGTGCTTCATGAAACAAAAGGGTAGGGTGGCTCCCATAGCTTTATGGACTCATACAGGGACTCGGATATAGTTCTTTGACTGCAATAAATAAAATGTAGTATGTCTGAATTAGTAAAAAAAAAAAAGTCCCATATAGAAATTACGTAATAAAGCTATACTTTATATGAATAAAAATACATAAATCATATTATATCCTTATTCATATTAATAGGCAAACTCATAAAATGACGCAACTCATTTTAATTCAGATGAAAGTCTCCTGTCTACAGTCACAACCCAGCCGTTGTCTCATTATTTCTTAAACGCTCACAAGGTCTTTGGAAAGGAATATGTTATTGGCAAGATTCAGACTGAATGTGCAGCCACAATCTTAAGAAGACTGTTTAAATTACCACATGATATACTCTGTCTCTCTCCCTGCTGATTTCTTACAATGCCCCCCTTTGATTCTTAGTACACTCAGTCTCTCAGCACTAGCCATCACTTTATGAGACACCTTAGGGTGGATACCAGAGAGAAATCAAGATATAAAAGAATCATGAGGTTACAAGGGAGCGATGAGGATTTAAACCTGTTCCAAAGTGAATAGATGGGATGAACAGTGAATGCTTTGCCAAACAGAACCACAAACAGGGATGGACATTATTAAAAGCATATGGTATCCTTTTGAGGAACACACATAGAGCCCATTAAAACTCACTGTGGAATAAAAGAAGTTAAGCAGTAGTGCAATGAAATAAAAAAATAAAAATCAAGAGAATCTCAAACCAAATGTCTGTTGCATGATGAGAACAGCTCGCAAATTTGAATGTCAGGCTAAAATGCAAGGAACAAGACTGTAAGCAGGTGTGGCAAATCCAAGACGCAGCTGTGTCTGTGCATGTGCGTATTCAGGTCTACAACTGTTGAACTGTATAATTAAGGCAACATCAGATCTTGTTGGAAGGGCAATCCCTCCCACACACCCACACAGAATACACAGATGTGCAAGCTGCTACATGTGATCACACTAATGATTTGTGCATGCTTTTGGGAAATGCTAATATTTCAGTAGCCCACATTGGTGTTAGTAGTAGCCAGCAATGGGGGGGGGGTCATGTACTATATGTTCCTGTTAATCTGAAGGTGATGCTGTCACATTAAGGCCACCACAATGCCATAACGTGTCTGAGCTGAGTGTCTGGATTTCTTGTGGTGAGATGCAACACCACTCTTGAGGAGAGGAAATTACTCTTTTCTGTGCAGAGCACAGGAAAGTGGAAAGACAATTTTCACTGGATGCATATTGATTTGAGACTGAGACTGAGATCTGTTAACCAGGACAGCTGTGGGATATGCTTTTAGGGACTGTTCTCACAATGACGTTGGCGATATCTTTGCAGCTTTGTCATCCTACAGACGTCTCCTTGCAAGGTGGAAGGTGATTTCACATGACTCTCTATTTACTAGTACTGCTGTCGAGGCATGATCGGGAAATCAGCATGTAATGGAAGCGACTGAGCCCTTCAACTTGAGATCCAGTGCACTTTGAATCATTTACATTTATTATTTATTTATCACCTGAAGCTACGGAGGCATTAATATTTGTGAGATCAGTCTTCATATTTACTTGGCACTGCCTCACTATGTCGCTCTTTCATTCATGATACTTACTGATGCCTCGGGACAGACACCGTGAAAACGGGCGTAGAAATTCCTCCTTGAGACGTCTGAGAGCTATATTTACGTTTTATTGATTCCACATCGAAAGCGTTGCATATTAATTTTGACTAACAGGGCGTTGTTGGCAAAAAAAAGTATAAATGATCTGAAAGGGGGTGGTGAATTGTGTTGACAATGATATTGAAATAAATAATTTAGCGTCCATTCAAGTCTATCTACACGCAGTCGGTTGATCCTATATCTACGCTGCACATCGTAGGCTACTAATGTACGCTACACACCACGCTGCCATGTAGCCTCCCTGATTTCTCTCCACACTTTGGCGGAGAAGCGTCCTAGCTATCGCTGCTACCTGTTAATCCCCGGCCCGGGTCCAGCCCCACTTCCTCCGGCTGGCGCTCCATTGCTGGGCTTGATGAGCTGTCCAGAGTCCGGTGGTGCTGAAATGGAAGCCGGAGCCCCTGCTGCAGGGACGGCGGGGCCAGGCTGTCCCGCCTGTCCCTCCCCTTCCATACTGGCCTCGTTCCCCATCGTCTCGGGATAGGTCTCGACGGAGAGAAACGATGTTGTAGATGGTTCTACAGCTGTGGTAAAAACTCAGATGAAACTCAGCGCTGCTCCCCTTCCGCCATCATCACCTACAATTCAGCATCCCGCACGGAGCACGCGCGCTGACGGTAAGGGTGCGGGAGCGCGCTGACGCAATGGGTGGTGACTTGTGTGGCTCGTACGTGCTCGTGCACGGTAGTCACTTATCTCAAGCTTCAAGTCACTACAACGCAAATACCCCTGGCCCTAGACCTCTAGGGCGCATGACTGGAGACCACTGAGGCATCCCTGATTCAGTGCACGTCGCTTCCTTTATAGACCATTTGTTTTGTAACCTAAATGATGGAGACACCAAACAAAACGAACTGTGTATTTGAAATGTCTGACTACATTGTGCAATTTCGCTTGTGAGCCTACTGACAGAGAAAATAAAATAAAGCTAAAAACGACCAAAAGACTTCCAGTACAGGGTCAAAGCAGTTTCCTGCCAATAGTATGACTAAAAATAATTTTATAATGTCATATTTGTAATGTTAACCTCCTTGGATGGTATAAAATAAACATCCCGTTCATGTAATTCATCTTATTTTATTCAGCAAAAGAATAAAATGAAATAGAATAAACAAATGGTACTTGAAATCAAGTGAAACACAGTTAAACCTCTAAAAATAGTTGAACAGATCTTCAGGAAGTCCATAGTGGGCCACAAGTGATTTGGTTATACTTGTAATTTAATTACATTTCTCTAGAGCTAAAGCAATTATTGTCATCCAGCAGACAATTAATCACCAAGCATTTCGAGCTAATCTTTCAAGTCATTTAAGCAAAAAGGACAACTGTTCCCTGGGGTTTATTGCATGTAAACTTGTTTGTTATCTTGCTCTTCTGTGATGTTTGGAATTAGGGTTTGTCGGATATAATAAGCAAGGTGAAAATAAAAAGATAATGAAAATAACTCCTTGTTGCACCCAGAGGAGTAGAACTGGGCCACAGCCCACCTCCAACTCTTTGTTAAAAGATAATAGTGTAATACCACCCTTAGCAAAGAATCATGTCACATGCCCTCTGTGCACATTGTAATGCAATCAAAGCTTTCCTGTTTTGCACTATGGTAGTGGTGCAGTCACTCGTGCATGTTAGTGCACCTCCATATGAAACCGGTGGCCCTCCTTGCATTTAGAGAAAGACAAGAGGGGAGGCCAAAGGAAGAGGTTAGGTTGCAGAGTGCAGACGAGTCCAACAAATGTGTTATGTATTTATAGGCTCTGCTTTCATTTCAGCTCAATGTGAGAGTTTTTTCAACTGTCTTGCTGCTTTCTGTTTGTTGTCATTGGGGCTTTACGGTGCTTCATAGAGGTAATTCAAGTAAAAGAGGGTGGCTGTGGCTCAGGAGGTAGAGTAGGTCATCTAATCAGAAAGTTGGTGGTTTGATCCCTGGTTGCATGCCAAAGTATCCTTGAGCAAGATACTGAACTCTGAATTGCTCCCCATGTGTTTATCGCAGCGTGAATGTGTGTCAAAGTTATGTGTGTGTGATTTTGTATAAAGAGCTGTGAGTGCTTGAGTAGAAAAGTGCTATATAAGAACCAGTCCATTTACAGTACCAGATGTAAAATCGTGCTTCATCTCAGACATAAAAATGCAAGAACAAACAAAAAGAGAATCTTAGTTGTATCTGATTACTTAAACAGATCCTGTAGATGTGAATGAAAAAAAAACACATTTCTACTTCCTCTTACAAATCCCAGTGTCACCGTCTGTTTGGACCTAGTGTTTTTAGTTACTTAAAATTTGAATCTAACAGTAA
Organism: Bujurquina vittata; assembly: GCA_015106715.1. Lineage (NCBI taxonomy): Eukaryota > Metazoa > Chordata > Actinopteri > Cichliformes > Cichlidae > Bujurquina > Bujurquina vittata. The sequence continues at coordinate 15,782 of VUQK01003178.1, read as the reverse complement.
ATATGATAATGACAAAACAAGGAAATTGAATAATATGTCTGTCATGTTTTGTATTTACTGTGAAGAAGCTGGTTGCAGTTTTAAGTCGCTGTCTCTTTCCTAAATCAGCAGTGACATAACACACCACAGCATGGATTTACTTAACTCAAACATCTGCTGCACTCGAAATGTGTAGCTGAGGGGCTTTGTTTTTTTTTTTTTCTTTAAACCCACTCCCACATAGGTTACTATGTGTGTGCTTCAGTGCTCTGCCACAAAGCCAATGTTTGTTACAAACAAGCTTAAACATGTCCTAAGGTAAAACCAAACAGCAACTGAAAAATAAAATGAAATAAACTGCCAAAATACCTGTCATGTTAAGACTGATGCCTTTTACCATGAGGGTAATTTATGTTTCATCGATCAAAGACTGCACACTGACTAGGATGATGTAAAAATGAACGTACAGCATTTGGTACGGGGGGGTAGCTATTTAGTATTTTCCTGCCAATGAAATGCAACAAAACCTGTGGACGAACACTGAGCTTGTTTCAAGAGAAAATACTGATGCAACAAGGCTAACATTAAATATTTATGTGAATATAAATTTACATCACAGCCACTGTGCCACAACGTGGTCTGACTGCAGTAAATCCAAAGTTTTATTCTGAATAGCTCTACTTAAAGCTTAGTCTAGGATAATGGCTCCCACACTGTGGGGAGATAGCCTCTGCAGGTGGATTGCGGATGACCAGATGAAAAATGATGCTATTGTGCTGACCTTTATTCCACTGCAATTCAACTTGGATTATTTTCATTCTTTTCTATATTTGAAAAAATGTGTGGGGCATGAGCCATTTTTCTGCTTTTGAAGTGGGGCATACCACAAAAGGTATGAGAGCCACTGGTCCAGAGACAGATCTGCAGGGTCCCACTCATCTCTGAATGATTGCTCTCCCTAGTGTACACCAACTGCCACTACAGTACATTTACCTTTGATAAACCTATAAACAAATCCACAAAAACCTAACATCTGACAATGTTACACCCGTCCATTTACTACTACTTTAACACAGAAAAGACATACATTATTTCCTCTTACTTTATTGTAGTATGAACTGGCAAGCACAAAGAACTGACTTCAGTGTATAGGCAAGCCAATTAACAGATACATATGTACAGACAGCGACACACATTCAACTTAATCTTCACTCACTTTGAGATCCATTTCAGCTACAAAAATAACACAATAACTTGTTTGGGCTTTTTTTAGATTTGCAGGACTTCAGGTGACAAACTATACATAAATATCCAGAGTTGAAAAGACATTCCAGTGAAGAGGAAAAACTTGATGCAACAGTCTGGGAGTTTGCTGCTGCAGCCACTGCCTGACGACTGTGTCTTGTTGATATCAAAACTGTCTATATTGATTACAAGTGTATTTTTATTGTTATATAGTGAATTTACTACACTGGCTATGCTGAAGTGGTGAGAATGAATAAAACACAGGCTTTGCTGTCAAAACATTCAATACTTCATTGGCACTGGGAAAAACATAAAAGAGGGAAGTAACTGAGGAAATATTAAGTTATGGTTACAAATGTTTAGTAATATATAGAATTTTTAAGAAATACAGAAAGAAATACTGACCACAAAACTGTAGAGAAAAAAGAAGCATTCCTCTTTACTTGAGACATGCCCTTTTTTCTTATTTAGAGGCTGTATATAGTAATGGCACAGTTGGAAAACATCACACTGAGTTTAAAATAGTATATACAAAATAATAAAAGAAATGAAGACAATACAGCACTAAACTACCTTTAGGAGAACATTTCAGGAGTGCAGCTTTTATTTTCCCTCTGTGGTGATTGCTTGCTGCTCTCTGAAGTTATGATTGTTCGTAATTTACTGGCGTTTGGCTTTATAAGGTCGGGAGCGTTTCCTTCTGTCGGGCTTCCTCTGTTTGTGCAAACGGCCAATGCTCACTCCCTGCCGCCGACGCACAGATATGTTCTGCTCCACAAGGCTGGCCAGCATGCCTGTAGAAGATAACCAGTCAGAGAATGAAGGAGCAACAGTTTCAAAAATACCAACAAAGTGCTCATGTGTTATGCTTTTTTGTGTTCTTCTGATTGGATGGGCATATTTAACTACACGACTAAGCCCTTCTCATTTTGTTCTCTGATTCCTAAGATTCTTAGCGAGTAAAGAAAAAAAGACTGACATCTAATATAAAAATAGCTGTGGTACGATTTACCTTGGACACACTATGAGTAACCACTGAGAATCCATGCAATATAAATGAAAACTCAAGAGTTCCAAAAGGATGGTTTTGATAGGAAGGGAATTATAAGGTATACTGTGATGAAATATAAGAGACACAGTGACCAGCTTTACCTTCTTGGGCCAGCATTGATATAAAGGTGCAGATAAACTCATCATAATTGTGGGTTCTCCTCTGATCATCAATCTGGACACAAAAAAAGAGATTTGATTATCACAGAATTAAAAAAAAAATCCCATGAAAGATATTGCAACCCAAATATGCTATTGTGTAAAAGTCTTGAGCCACCCCTCATTTCATTATATTTTGCTAGGAAAACAGGTGCTGTGAATTAATGAAACATGTGCAGCACAGATAGAAGTACAGTATATAAAGCAGAGTTTGTAGAATGAGCTTGAAAGTCAATATTTAGTATCACCACCCGTATTCTTTAACACAGCCTGAACTCTCTTTGGCAGCTTTCTTGTTATTTATTTTAGCAGTCTTCAGGAATAGTTCTCCATACTTCTTCAAGCACATTCACTTCTTTGGATGTTGGCTGCCTTTTGCGCCGTTTTCTGCCAAGATGATCCCACACTGCTTCAGTAATGCTGAGCTTGGGCTCTGGGGAGGCCAATCCATGACTGACGTTGTTCCACTATGTGTTTTTCTATCCAGGTATCCTTTTACTGCATTGGTAGTTTGTTTGGGATCATTGTCATGCTGAAAAATGAGACCGATGCCAATCAGACATTTTTCAAATGGTATTTCATGGTGGATCAAACTCTGAATGTATGTTCCTGCATTTGTAATTCCATCACTTTTGACACAACTGGCCGAAATTCAGTCCCAAACCATGACCAAACCTCCTATCATGTTTTATAGATGATGGTAGACACTCACTGTTGTACCTCCCTGTTTTTCATTTTTTGTAGATTTAGTTAAAGAAATGGAACCAAATTGTGTATTTGTGATAGGCTGCTACTAACAAAGTGCCTAAAGATAAGAATTAAAATTGGATCTTTGCAAAGCTGTAAGTTATGTTTAGACACATCACTGGGTCATCCCTTAAGTTTGGTGCTGTTTTTTTAATGTTTGAATGACTCATAAGTCAGCATTAAGTGACTTAAAAAACAAACAATCAAACAAAACATTCCTTTGAAATGGTCAGGTACAAGAAATGGATGAAAAATGAATAAAAAAGCAGCAAATGTCCAAAGAAAAGCTTTGAAAGACCTACAGAAAGCCTGGAGAACTATTGCTAAAGACCACTTTAAAAATTACTAGAATATCTGGCTCCTTGGAAGCAGAATAAAAACAACAGAGGGGCATCTCGAGGCTCTTGCACACAGTACTGTAAACAAAAACCTACTTTATATTTCTTCCTCTTTTCTACTTCTTCCTTTAGATACACCTCGTAATTGGCAATGTCAGCCTCTACACACTTGAGCAGTGCAAGCAACTCCTGCAAAAGACAGAATAAAATGACACACTCTGTATGTTCTAATATACATATTCAGCAATGGCTCCCTAATTGTCAGCACAAGCAAAACAAAAATAAAAAGTAGTGTGATGTAAAATTGTGGTTGGTAAATCTGGGTAACGGTATATGTGGTGGAGTAAACCCTGGCAAATTTCTGGACTTACTTTGGGTGAATACTTATCGCCGGGTGGCTTGCTGTCTGCAGACGTTTCCATAGTGCTGAGTTTTTCCTTGCCTGGTTTCATCTCAGCTCCATCTGTGCTCTCCTCTTCTTTCTTGACCTCTGCAGATGGTCCCTCATCTCCTCCTTTCACACCTTCTTTTCCCTCTGCCTGATCTTTCTCTTTTACCTTCTCAGGAGTGCAGGGCTGCTTTGTGCCATCAGCAGCCAGATCTGCTGTACAGGTGAAAAGTTTGTTTACTTCATGTCTAAAATGATTAATATACTCTAACTAAAGGGATTACTTCAGCAGAGGCTTTTAAATGACCTATGTAACGTCAATAATGACCCTGTGTACTCACCAGATGGAGGGAGAGCATAGATAGTTCCATCCTCCTGTAGATGTAGCAGGGCTGCACTGACAGAGGGGCCAAGTTCTCGTACAGCACGGTTATGTCTGGAGTCTAGCCTCAGCATCTCATCATCTCCAAACAGTACACGAGACAGATGGGATGCAACTGGACTGGATGGGCGCGTAGCAGCCTGGGAGCGAGCCGGAGAGCGCAGCGGGGAGTTAAATGCGCTGCCAATCTCAGAGGCTGTATCAGTGCTCTCATTGCTGGGTGTGGGGGAAGGTTGTGAAGCAGATGTGATGCAAATGCCCCCGGTGCGACCCTCAGTGCGAACAGACAGAGGTGTGTTCAGGGCATCTTTTCTTTGGGCCTCCTTCTTCAGTTTCTCAGCCAAAACACTAAGGGCAATCTGGCTCTCCATTCCAGTCCCAACCCGTCCTGTCCTTGAGCGCAGGCTGGCTTTCCGCCTAAACCTAAAAAGAAAGAGCAACATTTATAAACACTAATTAAAACAGCTTTAGCTTCAGGTCAGATTGCAAGTGGGAAAAAAAAAATCATCCCCATGAACGAATCTGTAATACTTGCCTGCTGGAAGGACCTGCAGAACCAGGCATTTCTTCCTCCTCCTCATCATAGTCATCTTCATCATCTGAGTAAGTGGGCTGCGGAGGGCCAGGCATCCGAGAGCGACCAACACCAGCTGCAAGATCTTCCTCCTCCTGTTAATCAGAGAATCTTTAATATAGCTCAACAAAATTTTGTTTTTCCTAAAGCCACAAAAATGTGTTTAAAGGGACACCTAAACCTAAAATAAAACTTAAAAAATTAGTTTTGCAGGAAACTAAGTATTTTCCAATTAGCAGCATCTTTTTAAAGAAGTGGCCTACATTTGTGGTGTGCTGGATGCATGGCACTTAAATAAATAAATAAAAAAGAGAGATAACAAAAGCGAGAACCAAAAAAAGGTCACATAGTCAAATCAAATTTTTTTTGTGACCACACACAAAAATGTGATCAGATCAGCAATGATTCTTTGTATTCAAAACCCCATAAAATATGTATTTGTCAGTGTGATCTAATTTTCCAATTAAACTGTAAGCTTCTGAGTTTGAAAAGGTTTACTGTTATAAATTATAATAAACTCAGCTTTTAGTCTTTGGGGTTTAAAATCAGTGGCCTGACAAAAAGAATAAAACAAAACAAAACTGTTGGCCGGCAGTGCTATTCCTCAGCCTCCTGGCAGCAGGATCTGTAGGTGGCACAAATCCCCTGGAAGCACAAGTTCTAGAACACATAATTATCAGGTCTCAGTAGATCTTAATGGGGTGCGTATGAGCCTTACTGACTTTATTCACCATATCAATTCAAAAGCAAATGGCTAATGAGAACCAGGAATAAGAAATGCTAAAATCATATTAAATATAAACCACTGAGAATACTGTTACTTGCTGTGACTGGCACTATTATGATAAAAACTAACTCCTCTGAGGTTTTTAGTAGACGTAGCTATGGTATGAATTTGAACATCCTAGGCGACAACTTTCCCTGAGTTATTACATTCATAAGATTTTCAGAAAACTTGACTTCTGACCCTGAGGTCAAGGTCGCTGAGATTCAAACTTCAGTAGATGCACCTATGGCAGGGGTGGACAACTCCAGGCCTCGAGGGCCGGTGTCCTGCTGGTTTTAGATGTGTCCCTGATCCAACACACCTGAATCAAAGATCTGAATTACCTCCTCAGTATGCAGTCAAGTTCTTCTGCTAATGACTTCTGTATGTGATTCAGGTATTGTCTCAGTCTCAGTCCTGGCCACATATTACAATCAAGGCATCTAAATACACAACATGGATAAATGCTGTACACTTCTTCTTTCACCTGCTCCCTTTAGGGGTCAGCACAGCAGATCATCTGCCTTCATCTGGTCCTATCCCTAGAATCCTCCTCTGTCACACCAACTCTCTACATATCCTCCTCTTCTACATCCATGAACCTTCTCCGTGGTCATCCTCTTGTCCATGCTGAAATGCTAATTAGGTAAATGCCTCTCTGCCCTTTCTTACCTGCATTGGAGACTTGGCGTAGTTGTGGTTGTCCAGAAAGGCAGGCAAACGCTGAACAATTGGATTGGAACTAGTGACTTGCTGGGGACCTCCTCCAGAGGGGACTGGTGGTTTTCCCATGACCTTAGTGTTCCCTGAAGGGTTAGGGACATCCTTGGATTGAACCCCTGAGTCCTCTAAAATGAGAGTTGGTGTATTTTTATCATTCAGTTTAAAGTTTGTCATGATCTGAATACAATTTAAAGGAACAAATAAAGGGAGACAGCAGAAAGAGAACCAGCCACTTTACCTGAGGATGCCCGATCGGCTCCCTGGGATCTAACTGGGTCCACATCTGCTTCTTTCTTGACTGCAGCCGTGCTTTCATCTGGAGCGGAAGAGTCCTGCTGTTTCTTGTCATGGACGAGCTCAGTCTGGGTGAGCCGGATCATCTGATTGGCATGATAACATATTTTAATTGCCTTCTCAAAAAAGAACATATATAGGCATTGATGTATATGCATGTTTTATTTTGTTGCTATTCCTCTTATTGTATTGGTGAGGGCTCAGTCTCAGTGGGAGGCAGGGGATCAGCACCTTGTTGGGGTAGTACTGCAGGATCTTTACTTTATGATATAAAACAGCTTGAGTTTTTGTGCACTAATGTTACTAAAAATAAACTTAAAGTGAACATTTTAGTCCCACTTAATTTCCCTTACAAATTTCCACTTGGACAAAAAACTTCAAAGTCTAATCTACTCTCAATTAATTGGACTTAGAGTATTGTAATTGGCCTGCAATGAAACTCAGTTCCTGACCTTCTGCAGACCCTCCAGCACAGTCTGTCGATTCCTTTTTAATATTTCCAGTTTGGACTCGTACTTCATTCTGCGGTCAGGCACCACTGCCATCAGGTTAAAGCGGATATCATGGTACGGCTCACTGAAAAAGAGCAGAGCAGCAGCATGGGAATGAAGCCTTAAGGGTGACAGTAAAGCTAAAGCACTGCTACTTGAAGCTAACTGATTCAGGACTCACCCAGCAGTGGCCAGGCCAATCCTCTCCATAATAACGCGCCGTGCCTTATCAGTCCATTCCTCCTCCTCACCCCAGGGTCCTGAAATATTGAGCAGTTTTGTATTTAATTTAAGCAGCGATTTCCATAAAGTGGAAACAACAACAACACGGTTCATTTCAGTTTAAATAACTTCCATAAGAAGGTATTAAAAGACAGAGCATTTGTTTTTGTTTGCATGGTTACTTCAGAAAGGGCACCAAAACTTTTTAGTCAGCATTTGTATTTAGCACCAACTCTTAAACAACCACTGAGTTATACCTGATTTTAGGCTCTTCACTGGACTGAAAAAAAAAGAATTTAAAAAAAAGAAAGAAAGAAAGAAATGTTGGTACATGTCTCACCATGGTCAATGGGGTAAGCCTTGAGCCCGTCAAGCTCAAAGAGGCGGTCTTTGATAGGCACATAGCTGACAAAGTGGAAGGCTTCCATTGTCCGTACTGCACTGATCCCGTTCTGTTTCTCCGGCAAGTGCCTAGGCTCCGGTCTCCATAGAAACACGGAAAGAGAGCTTGAGAAACTGACGATTGCACAAAGCCTGACATCTCCCACAGCGTGGCAGACCAATCACAGAAGATGTGAAAAGAAATCACTGACTGAAACCAACCTGGCATGGCTGTTATGTGCTCTGGCAAGCTCTGGGGCATTTCCTATTGCATAACCTTTGCTCTGAAATATACACAATTGAGAGTTACGCATTATGACATGGAAGAAGTAGTTGACTGTTAATAGAAATATAAAAATGTTCTGATATGAAATCATGTTTGGGCAATCTTAATTAATTCATCCATTACAGTAATCACACTATTTTTGTCAACTTACTGAGATATTCAGTATTACACTCATTATCAAATAAAAAGTGAATGAATAGGGACATGATCAAATATTAGAAATATCAGACATTAGAGAGTGGATGTGAGGAACAACTTACTTCCGGACTGAAGCCTTTTGTAAAAGCTTTCATACGACTAAGGGTGGTGCCAAGCTCAACTCCACTGCAGTTCAAGAGCACACTCAGCAAAGCATGGGTGGCACATGAATTTGGTATGAGCTAGATATAAAAGTGACAATAATTATCAAATTAGACAAACCAAAGCAAGATATGAACACATAGATGGATTTTAAAGGGCTGGAATCAAAATGTATTAAAGGGACACTTGTTTTGGGCTACTTGTGATTAAAGGCAATTTTTTAATTCAGTTTTTTTCTTTAGGTTTGAGTATATATGTTATTTAAGAGGGCACTCTCTTAACAAAATAAACAAAGCTAAAATCTTTAGTTGTTTAATAGTATTTGATAAAATAAAATCCAAATATATAGAAAATGTTTAAGTTAACTTTATTTTATCAAATACTATATACATGAACACAGTATCTATTATATAAATATTGTGATTTACGATATAAACTTTGGTGGAGCTTATTGAGCTCTATCCAGCTTTAATTAGCTTTAATAAAAATCAAAATTTAATTATCCAACTGTACAAAAAACAAGTTTGTTTTTTTTTACCAATTGATAGAAAATTTAAGCTGTTTCTCCTTGTTTTTGTGACCTGAATGAATAAAAATCTAATGATTATTACAAGTGTATTACCTTTAGTATGGATTAAATTTGCTCAGCTGTGAGGAGAAACATCCTAGTTACTGTGTAGACCAAATTTATAGCATGACAGCTCATAAGAAATTATAACAAGATTAATGGCTTTCAGGGCTGATCAGCTTTATCTGAAAGAATAATACTGCAGGGGAACCACTCACCTGATGAGCAAAAAACATGTCATTTACAATTTCCTCATCAATGACTGACGTCTCATCCACCAAAGTGTTAACTTTCCTCCTGGACCTACGCTCCTCAATCCACTTGAAGAGGAAAATGAAGCCATAGACTGGGCTGAAAAATATTTACATAAATGTATGGATTCATTCACTAGTTTGAATATTCCAGCCAGATTCCTCCTGAATGATCCCCAAATCACATACCTCTGACACTTGCTTTGAAGATCATAGATTTCCTCCACCTGGACCCCCTTTACACCTAAGAAGTAGACATACAAGGAAGTATTATTATTGGTTCTAACAGAGCTCCACTGATCTGCAGAACAGCACAGCTACTCACCAAAATCTTCCACAAGTAGAGTGAACAGTCCTGCAATTATAAAACATTTAAGGTTCAATATCGAATAAAAACAACAGACAACACATAAAAAAACAAACAAAAACTGTTACTTTCACTGATATCCTCCCTCTCGTCTTTACTCACAGCACCAGCTTACACAACATAATACCGCTTGATATATTTTAGCTTGTATTGTTTAGTTGAAAAGTTAAACTGTGCCTCTGGCTTCATGTGAGAGCTAATGTAAGTTAGCTACGCGGTATGCCCAAACTCCTCACCGGGATCGCTCTCGAGCTCGAGCCACCCTTTATTCATATTTGCATCTGTGCGCAGCAGAATGATATTTAAGATGTTCTCCAGTCCATATCCAAACGCAGGGTGATAATTTTTGCCGATAACGTCGTATCCATTAACAAATCCGCTGCGAAGAGTAGCAGATAAACACAATGGACAGGAGTAGCCTCCTACAAAATACGCAATCAAGAAACGACGGGTGGTCGCAAAAAACAGTCCGGTCGGCAACTTCCTGAGAGAACAACGAGTGAATGGCTGAATCAGTCAGCCAAGCATGGTGATAATATCTCACAGTGCCCACGAACGCTACACACAGGATCGGGTAAACAACAGCGAATTTGGTGTCATCCTGTAAACGATTATACTTACAGTTAATAATCAGGCCTCCATGTTCGTAGTAGCGGCTACCACCCCAGAGGACCCAAAACTTTCGGGAATGTTTAATGAGGGACAAAGAAACTGAACTATGGTGATATTAATATTCGGACTGGACATGTGTCATATCTTAATCCCAAAACTGCTTGTAGGAATGGGAATCATGGCCTCAGGGAAAACCATTTTTTAGTTAGTCGGAACGCAAGTTGGAGGAACCTCTACGGGGACAGCATTTATGGTCACACTGGGAAAAATTAGAAATTAGCAACGTTTTATCAGTGCATTTACACAATTACCGTACTTTTTTGATTGAATTACCTTTAGAAGCACTGACATACGGACTTATTAGATAGTACAGCGTCCGGTTATACAAGGTAAGCTCAAGTTCACGTTTAAATTACGGGTCTTAGTTAGCCTAGTGTGTTAGCCTCGCTCTAATTTGGGCTAGCGTTAGCTACTGGCGTGTTACACCTACATCGCGTTAGATCGTTATCTACCCGCAACAAAACAGTCGGTTCTGCAAAGAAAAGCTGCTGCTCTCAGAGCTCGGGTCACAGACGGGTCTCAGCCTGTCCCGTCCACTGCCGCTGACCGCCAGTGGAGGCTACCATTACCCTTCGGGGGCTGAAATTGCGTTTGTTGTTGTGTAATTAGCTAGCACATTGCTGTGCTGACTCAGCCGACAAACGGCATCATTTCTGTTAATGCAGTAAGATAGTTCAAAAATAAGCTGCCTATGGATAAGTGCTTGTTGTGCATGTTTTAAAGACATATACATAGTATGAGTTGCAGAGGTGGCTGCAAGCTGTGTCCATCCCTGGCGCCTTTTAGAAAGAGGGGGTCGGTGTTTTTTTGTCCTGGATAAACCTGTATGTGTGTTAATTTCGTCTATGGACCCGGAAATCTGTTTGGAATTAGTAAGAAATGCGAAATCTGCAAACGAAATATATGAGGACTGAACCTGATTTTCCCTGTGCTACAATCTCACAATGATTCAGGCAGACTAAACAGTAAACTTTAGTCCTCTTCTCGTATCAGACAGGCTCTTCAGCCTTGCCCTCACTAAGTCAAGATTTTTATAGTGTTATTTTTTTCTTTGCAAAACTTTTGAAACTAATTTTTTGAATGGAATTCACATTCTTTAGGACCTCAGCTAAATCAAAAGCGTAGGGTACTGATGCTGACCTTAATTTTAACTCGCATCTTACCACCATCACCAATAACAATCAATTGTTATTATTTTGTTTAATCTCTTCTTGTTTCCTAATGTTCTGAAACGTCGGCCCAAGGACAGCAGCACAAACAAAAAGTTTCCAGTATGGTAACTCCAGGATCGCTCCTTTGTGATGCTTTGGGCTTTTTTTTTTGGGGGGGGGGGGGGGGGGGGGGGGGAAGTTTTTATATTTTTTTGGGGGGGGGGGGGGGGGGGGGGGGTTTTTTTTTTTTCCCCGGGCGCGGGGGGGA
>VUQK01003177.1:32713-45335 GCA_015106715.1 Bujurquina vittata | reverse complement strand
GGGGGTGGGGGGCTATCAACCCTTCCTCGTTTTTTTTTTTTTTTTTTTTTTCTTTCCTCACTCCATCAGAGGTCAAATTTCCTCAAGGTGTTGTTTACCAATCTGTGTCGTCTTCTTCTCAGGGAAGAGAATGAATCAGATATCGCAGGCCTGGGTGTAAATATATGAAATGTGTCACTTTCTTTTAAAGAGGTCTTCTTAGCAGCACAGGCTCTGTCTTTCTCCTTCTGACTCTTGTGTGCTGAATGTGTTTGACTGGAGTAAATATAGCCTGTTGGTTTTAGCTCGAGGATAAACCCAGATCTCGAGGAGGCCTGTCTTGCCACAGGTTGGCCTGCGTCCTCTCCGTGGTCAGCATGGGTAACAGAGGGGGGGAGAGAGAGAGAGAGAGCGAGAGAGTTTCATCGTCCATCCACAAAACATTTAGACAGTGTTACTGGACTTAACACTCAGCTTGTGACAGGGTTACAGAGGATCCTTTGCTACAAAGGCATTTAGACAGCCTGATAAAGTGCTGTAGATATTGAGTGAGCTACACAGGACTGTATAATGCAGACCATTTAGCATTTAAAGTGAAGGCCATGCTACAGATTTTATAAATGGATATCTACCCTGTACTTAGCCCTAACAGGCGGTGCGATTAAATGTCAATACTTTGATCTGTCCTCATTGAAATTGAGATGGACTTTAAGATTTTCAGGAATGTTAGAAAACTCGATTCAATGGTTTGGGAGTTTTCTGAACTCTCACATTGAATCTGAGCCCATGAAAGTTAGGAATAGCTTCATTAACTGGCTATAGACGTACTTTATCCCTGAACAACACTGAATGTCCTCACTTTAACAACATTATAAGTGCTCAGCTGTTACTCTTCCTCCTCCCTTCCATTTGTGAATTGTCTCTCTGCCCGCTCTGTAAAACAGGTGCAATGATAGTGAGTAATGCTGATCATGATGCTAAAAGCACAGTTCATTCGGTTTATCTCAAGGGAAAAAGCTTTGTTCTAGAGACTTCCAACCATTCAAATACCGAGCCGATAATATGAAATGCCATGGAGACGAAAGGGATTGCAGCCACTTTTCTTTAATGTCTTCATTCCACCTCCTTCAGCTGTATTCATCTACAGCTTTAAGGGGAAGTTTGTGTTGTTACACCTGCTCAGTATCTGTTCTTAACTGAGGCATCACATGTGGAGATGACAGGTGGTGTGTGTGTGTGTGTGTGCGTGTGTGCGTGTGCGCGTGTGCGTGCGTGCGTGCGTGCGTGCGTGCGTGTGTGTGTGTTTTCCCACAAAAAGCTCTATTGAACGCTAGCATGCCAGAAATGTTCTGGAAACAGGAAATCCTGCAGGATGGGATAAAGAAACAGCTGATTGTGTCTCCATCTGTTTTTAATAGAGTGAGATGCAGTGAATTAACTTTGTACACTCGACATACACACGAGCTTGACCATCACACACTTGTCAGGTCATAGGTTTACTTGCTATCTTTTTAGGATGGTTTTATGCTCTCTTTCAAACACGTGCGTGGCTAGCTACACATGCTGGGGACAAGTGGTGGTCGTTACTTTTTTAAGACTGCCTGGAGGAAGCAGAGGTAGTTGGTGAATTGAATTGTTTTGACATGCAGCTGAAACAATTTGAAGAGGACATCTGCACAAGGTTGCCAATTATAGCAAAAGTCATAATCACAATTACTGTCCAGAAGGGAGTTTTAACTGCTGACTATGGGACATTTTTGACTGTGACGCTAATCTTGCAAGGGCACCTGCTGGTCCCTGCCAGCCTGCCTTGGATCCCCTTGAAAGCAAGGTTTTACATTTTAAGGGGGTTTGATTCACAGGGTTTGGATTTAATAAATTATCAGGGATAATAATTATACTCTTTACAATACAGACAAGCATTAAGAAAGGCCCATGCTGTAGTGAATTTGTATGACTTGGACACCACTACATCAGCCTCAGGGCAAGTGATGTCCAATTGTCACACGTCACCAAATATGGACCAAGTTAGAGGCCCTGGAGACAAAGGCAGCTGTAGACAACAACACAGGAAGTAATTCGCTTTGTAATTAACAACTTGTCTCTAGTGGGCATTCCACACTTTAGCTGCATAGATGACACTCTAACCTGTTTGACGTGGTCTGTCAACAATATTGCTTCCTTCGAAGATGAGAAAAGTTATACGCGGGACCTGCCTATTTCCTGACGCCAGCCGTTGTCACTGCCAGTACCCTAAAGGAAATTAATGTGCTTGATTTATAACAAGAAAAAAAAATAGAACCTTCTTAGTGAAAATAAATTAATGCAAGAGTAATTGGTTTTTCCTGATTATTGTGTTTTGTGTTTTAATATTCAAAATCGTAATTTAAAATCAAGTTAAAAGCCCAGTCCTATGCCTGGATTCTCACAGATGCAGGAAGTGTTATAGTGGCATTACTCTGGGCTAGAGTGAGAGCAGCACTGGATTTTTGCTGCAGTTAATCCCACCCCCCACAATCTGTTTTTAGTGTTACGGTATGAAACTTGAAGCTAACGACAGTATATGAAGTCAGCAATTAAAAATGATAATGTGAAAGAGGAAGTATAAAAGCCCTTCATCTCAGTAAATGGTCTGAATCACAAAGTCAACAAAAGGCTGCCGTGTTTCAGCCCATTATGCCTCAACAATGAGTCAGTTTTTCATTGCTAAGTGGATGTGTGAATGATCACATTTTGGTTTCTTCCTCCAGGAACCTCTCTTGGGGAAATTTGATCTTTATTTTCTTTGAAGGTGTTCCTCAGCCTTTTTACTCCTTCTCCTTCTGTGCTGCCTGCTGGAGTTTGAACTGCTGGACAGGAAATGAGTGTATTCTGAGAAGGATGCAACTATTTGGTGGAGAAGAATGTTGCTGTGAATCAGCCATTAGCCATTGGGGAGAGAAATGGTGTTACCCTGATCCGTCACCATGATAAATGACTAGTTCACAGAGTATGAGTCTAAACATTCATTTCAAGCTCATAAAGAGGCTGTGCAGTTGGTCTGTGGCATGCAGCTGAAATCCTGGAGTGTTTCCTTGCCCTTTCCTTGTTAGGATAGTTTAAGATTGGATCATCCTGGTTTCTGGAGAGGAACAAGGCTGCTTCTAAATTTTCCAAGCAGAATCAGGAAACATGGAGGCAGATTTGTATGTTTCCTCATTCCTGTGTCGCACAGGATGTTTTCCTTTTAGTGACCTACATGTCCTTTTAAAACTGAGACAGCCAAACAGACAGGGCATAATGCATGTGTATTTCTATGTGTAGGAACAGATGGGTTAGGTGAGGATGTAAGTAAAACTAATTTTTCTTCTTTATGTGAAATGTTTCATGAAACATCAAAAGTAAAATGTTTTATTTTTCACCATTTGGTGCCAACAGGTATGCGTATATAAACAAACTTTCTCGGTCTTTTCACAGCTTAGATCTCAAGCCATTGCTCCGCACTGTGGAGTTATTGTTTTAATGCTAATTGAGTATAGCATGTGGTCATTCCATGAATGCCTCTTGTCCCACTTTATTATGGTACTGTATCAAAATGTGCTTTTTTTTCCTCCTCATTTCAAAATCAGATTTGATGCTGTGATGGAGGTTATTTAGTTAATTTGGTCTATTCAGTTCAGAGTGTATGGTATGATAATGTGTTTATGCTGTTGCTACAGCAGGGCAGACAATATGTTTAGTCCGTTCTATGAGTGGGATTTCTAACAAACATCCAGTATATGGCTGTAACCTTTGGGGGCCTTTTATTGTGTGTGTGTGTGCGCGCGCGTGTGTGCGCGTCCTTGTGTGCTTTGATTGCTTCTTTTCTCTGCAGTTATATCAACCATTTTTTGTTTTCATAATCCTTAACTGTTCCAGTATTAGTAGTTATAGTTTTCCAGTGAATGTTTTTCACTTCCTTGACCACAAACATAACATTTGTTGCAGCAGAACACTGGTGGTTGTACGATTTTGCCCTTTATTTAACAAAAATGCTGTCAAGTTCTGTATTGCTCAAGAGCACATGATGGACAGCAGGCTAAAGCTTATATTATACTCTGTTGAATAGGTGACATAGCTGCATTTATACACTGCTGTCACAAGTGAAACTGAGCTGTTCATGTTGGATATTGAACAACAGCTGAAATGTAGGAAGTCTTCAAAACTGATTCTTGAGTGTACACGAATTATGTAGCCTATACTGGCAGAATACTTTCATTAGCATAATGAGCAAGCTCAATACAATAGCAACCTACTGCACTGAGATTCACAGGGGTTTTCATTGTGCTAATCAGTAGACTGTGTTAAAAATGCATATAACAACCAAAAAGACTAATTTATAGTTGTTGAAGTGCAGTGTCTAGGTTGCGGCACAGGGTGTAGTGTTCTGCCATAGATTTAATGCTGAACAATAAATCAGGCACAACTGTGGTCACGCTTCAAACAAGCCTCTTTATAAATTCTTTTCAGGTGAACATAAATAGTAGCTCGGCTCCTGCTGCTGGCCTACACATACATCATCTTTATTTTGTTTTTTGCTAAGCCTGATCAGAGTTTTCCTGAGCCACTACATGTGAAAACTTGTATGCCTTCAAGTGCTGTTTATTCGAGTGCCTGATTAAATTAAGTGTTGTAATTAGCTCTTCTGATGCCAGCCCTTGAAACACTTGCATTGTAATGCGTAGCTCCCGGACTGTTTTTAATCTTTTTCTCACACTGCAGACTTGCCATTCAGTGCTTTTTAGATCATGCACTGTTCTGGAAAATTTTTGTCTTAAAATCTATTTTACATTGGAGGGAAAATGACAAAAGCATCAGCTGTCAGTGTAATTGTTTGTTGTAGCTGAAGGCAGTGATCGATGCAGTTGTTTTCAAGCCAATCTTAGTGCGTGAAGCAGAGACGGGCTTGTTAACTGTCCCGTAGGAGTTGGTCAGAGAGCAATGGAAGGGGGAAGGAAGTGACAAAAGTTAGTGTTTCTCCACACACCAGCAGAGGTTGTTATTGTGAGAGAGGAGGAGATGGATGAGCGGATAACTTGGAGGGAGTGAGGCCTGGGATGAGGCATAAGGAGGACAGACTGAGGGAGAGGCTGAATGGGAGGACTGTTGCAAGAAAAAGAAGCCAGCCCATGTGCTTCCTTCTCCTCTTTCACTCCCTTGGTTCATCCTCCCTTTTCTCTCTGCATTTTCCCCATGACCTCTGCAGCTGAGCTCTGATTAGGTAACTCTTCAGTTCAGTGTGGCAGGAGAGGATTTACCTGAGAAACAGTAATGACCAAAAGAAAGGAATACAAAGAGGAAAAGAAGAACAAAACCAAGTGACTATTTAAAAACAAGCGTGATTATGATACAGTCCTCCCTTAGAGAGGTGAGAGTCTCAGAGAGGAAGAGGAGGTGTATTGTGTATGAGTCTTTGGAGGAAATGCACAATCTGTTGTGTGTTTGTCTCTGGAGACTGCGTGTATGTGGAGCGGATCTCCTCTTTCTCTAATGAGTATGATTAAGAAGAAAAAGGTTTAGAATGACAGAGACAGTGAATACTCTGTGTGTGTGTGTGTGTGTGTGTGTGTGTGTGTGTGTGTGTGTGTGTAAGGTCACTATTATTATCACCTGTACCTTCCTGAAACTTGCTTGACCCATTTTGTTCCCCAAAGGCACTCAGACACTCATAACACTTCTCTGTCCTCATCTGTCTCAGACATACTTTTAGCCAAGGTTCCTTCACTCAGACTATCGCTGCTTTCAACCTAAACACCTCAACACAGACTTACCTGCACCCATTAACTACCCCAGACGCTCTCCCCTGTGTGTATGCACATACAGAATGCACAGTTGTCTACAGATGGCTGTGTTTCTTCAGCACGTCTGTGTTTGGAATATTGGCAGCCCCATGGGAAGCCTTCAAACACCCCACCACCCCACCCAAATTTATGAAGAAATAATTTGAATTTTGGGGAAATGTGCTTAATTTTGGTGGTGAAATTTAAATCAAGGAAGAGTGGTGGTGTTGAAATAATGATGAAAAAAGCCTGTTTATGAAAGGGCATGTTATCAGGTTTTTATATCTGTTTATATCCTGTTGCCATTACAAGCTAAATACATAAAGGAATGAATACATGGAATGAAGTAAACTGAAATCTCAACTCACAATCACATGGTGAATACACGCCTCAAATTAATATATAATAAATGGTTAATAGCATCCTATTATGCCATTAAACCATATGCTGCCAGGTTAAATTGATCAGTAAAAATATACCAGATATAAGAGCCACTTTATAAGGGGTTTGAATTTGAGGTTTGATCGGGGTTGATTGTTCATTATTAGTTCATTAGTTCCCTATTAGTTCATTATTTCCTTAGTTACACTACAATGCATAACAATTTGAGAATGGACAGTTAATTGTCTTTGATGCTGCTCGCTTTGATGTAGCCAGTAATGTCGGTTGGGATGTTAGTTAGGAGGGTAGCATTAGGCTTAGGACCACACAGTTTTTCCACCGTGTGACTATGTATGAAGATTATAGAATAAACGTTTAAAATCAAAGAGACTTCTACTGTCATATGTGTCTGAGCCTGCAGCCCAAAGCAGCAGGGACAAGACAAGAGAACTGCCGCTACACCAGACATAAACTTAATGCACCAAGACTAAAGTGTTGCTGTGTTTGGCAGACAGATTAAAATGTTTTGGGAAGAGGTCAGAGTGACATGAGTAAAGTATATCAAAGGAAATTCAGCTAGAGCCAAGATTGTTCATTTTTATAATATTTATGCATCTCTGGAGTCAGATCAAACCAAATACAAACAATGATCCTAAGTTTTCCAAAAAAGATAAGAGCACTCTCAAACATAACAAACTAAGCGCTACATACATACTAACCATGCAGTGCTTGGTTTGGTATGTTTTGAATGGACAAAAAGCTATTTTTTCCACTAAATTTGCAATTTAGAAGTCTTTGGGGATAAAATTACCACATTGTCAGTCAGAAGAGAATTTCCCCGTTTCTTTTGTTTTTCTTTATTATTATCATAAGTATCGTTGGGAAAAAACAGACATAAGGAAGAGTGGTGTTGCTAAAACTGGGATTATGCATATTACTCAAAATATCAAATTAGTCTTTTAAATTCTTCTTAACTTCCCTCCCTTTTGTCCTATTTTTACTCTTTAAATTCATGTCATTAGCTAAATGTTTTCACTTCACTCCGTAACTCTCTGAGGCTGGAAAACAAATAGGGCAGTGTATGCTTTTGAGAGCACATGTGCAGCTCAGTGTGGGTGCACGCATGACTGTAGGACCACACCCTGGACTCACACCACACTTAAAACCAAACACAGGGAGAAAGAGAGATGACTTCTGCATGAATCTAGCTTGTTGTGACACAGCTTCGCACCAGTTCGAGCCAGGACGGTGATTACTGTGGATTGCAGGGTGAGGAATGAGCAAAGTGGAAGTGGCATTGGCCTCCATGCCGTCTCTGCTCTGACAGCTGAAGCCAAGTTTGAGAAAGAAAGTGATGATAGTGATCTGGTTGTACAGTGCCTGTGTTGTGCGTATCTTTTTAGGCATGTGAGGTTGGTTGGAGTGGACACACCTTGTACTTGGTTGTGGTTTTGGGCTTAATTCCACTTCAGAGATGCTGCTGTAAGCCCAGATGCCTGAGATAGCTCAGAGGGGCTGAAACCTCTATCGGCATGTCAAACTCTCCCTCACCTCCTCTGTGTGACTTTAAACAAACAGCCATTCATAAATTATCGTAGTTATCATAGCATTAGAACCATAGTGGTTTTAATGGGGGCAGACATTGACCTCTGGATTCTAAAGGCAAAGCATCCATTCAGATCCTGTGCCTATGCTGAACTTTGCCTAATGAAGGTGAAGTGCACATCCAAAAATATACCATTATTGGGACCAGCCTTGACATAATGCATGTTCTTAGCCACATACTCCAACCACCACAACTGAAGTCTTAACCCTCAAAAACATATGGGGTCCAGCATTTTGCTCCCACAAAGCTGTAGGGCCACACCAGTATAGCAGGCTCCCCATTTTCAGAATCCCATGAATAGTAATATAAGCCCACACACACATGCACACAATACCACTGTGCGTTAAAAAGAACCACACCTTTTCCTGTAATCCTCTTTCAGGCAAGACAAACCCCTCTTTATAATATCTTTTGAATAGGCTGTGTTCACCTGTACTTGCCACCTGCTTCTCTGCTTCTCCTTTGCAAGAAATGGATGGACTTGTAAATAATTTACACAGATCCTCAAATTTAAGTCTAGTCTAAGAAGAACAAGTGGTACAACAATAATGAGAAGTGTATTAAAAAAATAAGAATAAATAACAGAAATGAATACAAACATAAAAGAATTTTAGGACTTTATTGGTAATATTTGGTATCACATCAGTTTCTTGCGTGTTTCAGCAACATTTGCTTTCAAACAAAACCTCCTACAGAGTATTGAGTGTTTCCTGAATTAGACTGTATTTGTTGTGTTAGTGATGCAGGAATCACGTGCAAGCATGTGTGTGCATGTGCAAAAGGGGGCACACCCATGTTTTCTTAAATAAATGAATAAATAATGCGTATAGGTTGTGACATTTAATAATGGAGCTGCCTCTCAGCTGAGATTCTCATTCCGTGGACGGACTCCAGCTTCACTGTCCTGGATAGGTAGTGTTTCTGTCCTGCAGCTTAGGTCAACTTGGAGTAGTTGCACCAGTTGTCTACCTGTTGCAGGTTCTGGTTGGATTGTGTGTGTCTACACAGACACCTGAGATAGCTGAACAACCTGCATGACCAAGTAGCAACTGAACTTTCAAACTGAGACCAATAGGACAGCAAAATTGTAACATTACGTCATTGTCTCAGACAAATGCAAAATAAATAAGTAAATAATTGCGAGGTCATCAGTATTCCTGTGTGGACCACCCAAGTTCTATCTATGAAAAACCCCGTCGCATCAGTTGATTCCCTCAGAGTCTTATCTCCTGCAGTAATTTCACCAGGTATCTCATCCTGAGTACAGGTGGGTGTCTTTCTTCTTCCCACTTTAGAAGGGCAAAGTAGAATATTCTTGGTATATAAAGTATATGAAGTGTTTATATGGAAGCTGTTTTATAGCACTTAATACAAATACTTAACAAATACAGAATATGCAGTAACTTTTGAGATTTACCTCTGCTGCTGTTTTCTCTGGTTTAATTTCCCTGCTGCTGGCTGCAGTCTTTGTTTCTCTTTTCTCACAGCTTCAGTTTGTACAGTGCTTTATGCAGCTCTGTGTTTCAGCTCAGTCTCAATGGACCTACTGTACTCTGTTTGCTCTCACCAGTCGAAGTCCTGCAGGCAAACAGTACTTGGTCTCCGTGGGGCCTGGGGTTGTACAAAACCTGCTGAGATACAGTACTTCAGTTTCACCATAGACTCGTGTTACCACAGTGTCTGGCTACTAATGTGTGCGTGCGTGTGTGCTTGTGCGTGCGTGTGTGCTTGTGCATGCGTGTGTGTGCTTGTGTGTACAAATGCTAGAGAGGGACTCGGTGTGGACAGTTTGCATTTAAATTCACAATAATGGATAAAAAGATGCCAATATGTAAAATAGAAAATGTCATCATAAAATGTAGGGATGATCTGCAAATTCCAAAAGCTCGACTGGCACATTGTGACCAACATCCAGTCTGTTCAGTTCAGTTCTGTGTTGTTGTGTTAGCATCGCCTTGTGGTAGCAGTAGCTAGCAGGATAGCTAAGGTCGAATGGAGGAAGCTAACAGCAAAGGGTTGGCAGGTTGGAAGATGTTTACGAGTTTTTAATTTTAATTGGAACTGGTTAAGTGAGTCAACATGTCTGGAAAGCTCAGGTGAGGATTCTTTGGCTTTTCTCTGGCAGTCGTTTTCTTTCATTGGCTATGTTTGGTCAGAAAGTTTATATAAGGGGGAAGTTAGGACACTGATTTGACTTAACACCTGCTGGGAAGCATTTATTGCATTTACAGCTAAAACATGTTGTCAGTTTGCCTTAAACATAAAAGAATTGTACCCAGTATTCTCCGCAGAACAACAAAACGTAATTTAACATTTGTAATGCAGTGTTACTAATCACTAATAATTGATACCTGAACTAATTTCTTTGAAATGGAAGAAGTTGGATCAGTGCATCCCTGCTGAAATAGGGACAACAATGGAGTGGGGGTGCTGCACTAGACATACAGTAGCAATAGGAGGAAGAGCAGTACAAACTTGTGAAAGAAAGATGCACCCCCTCTGGGCAAGGAATGCTCGGTGATGGCTCTCCATATGTCTCCAGCAGCGTCTGGATAAAGTTTCATGTTTACATTTTTGTCTTTTATATTTCATCTAATTCTATACCTCGGTGTCTCCAAATATTCTGTGGGGCTGGAAATTGCTCCCTCGGCTGGTGTTGGCAGACAGAGGGTGGAGGAGGAGGAGGGGCAGGCTGGAGCGATTATGAGACTCGGGGTGTGCTTTAACCCACTTAGCACACCATCTTAGGGTCTCCTGCCAAAACGGTGAGCTTAGTGCTTTAAATCCTCCTCCCAGAGTGAGCTGATAGTTTGTTGCTTATGGCTGTTCTTTGTCTTACTGCCTAGAAATGCTATCTGGACACTTTTCATCTTCCCTTCCAAATGTATGTTTATTTGTACCAGCATGCTGTTTTTTATTTGCCTTATAAGTGGATCCAGTTAGTGTGGATCTGTCCATCTAGTATTGAGAGTTGTGTTTGAAGTGGGCCTTCCTGTTTCTACTCCTAGTGTTCAAACCCCCCACCCCCCCTTCCCAAATTTGTGCTAGGCTGGCTTCTTCCCCAGGGGTCTGACTACAGTCTTGTCTATCCTCTCCCAACTATGCTGGGCTTTCTCTCTTAATAAAACAGGCTCATAAGGCCAAGTTCCTTGCATTCTTTATGTGCAGCCCCCTCTCTGTTTTTTCACATACATGGATGGGTTGCACTGAGAAATGTAGACCACCACACCATTAACAAAGCCAAATTATGCACAATGCTTTCACTGTAGCTGAGTGCTCGTGAGTAAGGCTACTTGATTATGGTTATTTTGGTCTATAACTATAATCTGTAATTATTTAATGCAGTTATTCCATGACTTCTCAACCTTTTGAACTTTAAAAAGCTCATATGTGGTATTTCCTTTAAATAAAATTCAATAAATGTAGTTTGTAGGTGAAGTTTGGGGCACACAGGACCGTCTGGTTAGGAATTAATCCGAGACTAGCAAATGTTTCTGAGCCTAAAGCCTGTTTGTAAGGGTAACTGCCAGCTCCTGTTGGCCTGCAGCCTCCACCCTGATGTCTACGAAGGCAAAGCCTCATGCAAACTATGAGACCTCTGCAGGGAGCGGCCACAGAGAGAGCAATGAGAACTGATGGCACACTGCTAAAAGTAGACAAGGTGAGAGACCCAGAAATTCAGACATAAATCCAGCTAATCATCCTGTGATCGCCTGTGATCAGTGTCATCACCAAGGTTATGCTTTTCATCCTCTGCAATGTGTGGCCCAAAGAAAACAAAATTCGACAGTGCTGCCCCCATAGCTGGTGAGAAACGGTCACTGGGAGTTTATTTCTCACTTCCAGCATTAACTGCTGCTGTTCAAGCAATGAAGGATCTTTCATAATTAGTGGACATGCATACACAGCTGAGCAGCTGAAACAGTATTAGCTCTTTACATTTGCTGGCTCTTTTAAGTTATTACTATAGGCCTATAGTTCTCCTAAGTCCTTCAGTCACCTTTCTCTCCTCTACCCTTCACTGTGTTTTCCCCACACAGGAGAAAAGAACGGGAGAAAAAACGAGCTTCTCTGCAAATGCACATTCATCTTAATCTCAAAATGATTGGGGGAGCTGTCACCAGACATTTTGATAATCATTGAGCCTTTAGCCTAGGTGTAATTGTTAATGATCTTTCCACAGGTTCAGCTACAGAAACATTTTATCACCTTTTTTCTTCAAGCTAGATTTTGTTGACCAGAGGCTCCCTTTCCATTATCTTGGCTTTTATCTGAACTAAACAGTGAATGAGATTGAGATTCCATGGCAGGAAAGCACACCTTTGTAAAGAAAAGCAGTTCACATGTAACACAAGATTTAAAATTAATGCAAAAAATGTATTTTAGCCCAATTATTATTTTCAGAATTGTTCAAATAAATGGAATTCAATTTAATGACCGTCTTTGCTCTTGAGTTTCAGCTCTATTTGTTTCCCAGTGTAAGTCAATCACAAAACTGCAGAATACTTTTCTTTTTTCCTGCAAATGCAAACTGAAGAGCAGAGGGGAAACAAACAGTTGGGGGTTGGCGGGGTTGATGGAACAGCAGCCTTGTCATTTTAGGTTTACATCTGGACTCCTCCCTGTACACACACTCTCTCTCACACACACACGCACGCACGCACGCACACACACACACACACACACACCTCCCGCCCTTGTAGCACAGAGGAGTCATGGCCGAATCGAGGTCAGCCAAGCAGCCCAGTCCTTACATTGTCCTTATTTTGCCCCCCCCCCCCCCCCCCCCCACACCACCCCTTCTTTTCCTCTCTTCTCTCCTCTCTTTCTCTTTTATTTTCCCTTTATCTCTTTTTTT
>VUQK01003168.1:20149-37451 GCA_015106715.1 Bujurquina vittata | reverse complement strand
CCAAAAAACATAACACAAAAAAACCCATACAGCCAAATGGTCAGGCCAGGCTCCCCGTCTGATCTTAAGTGGCAGCCTTTTATAGAGGGCAGCTCATTATCCATGTGGGCCTAATCATTTTCTCTAGGGGGCAACAAAACTATACTAACAAACTAAACACAAATGTTAACCAAATATCTTTATTAATATCAAACCACTACCAATTATTAAATTTACTAAATAAAATTCTCCACCAGTTCTACTAAACAAAATATAAAACTGGGGATAACCCATTCCTTCCCCACACCACTGTGGTCTGATCCGGAACCTTAAAAAGGCCCTCAGAAACCTGGGGACTCTTTTGGCCGGGACACCTGAGGAAGCACAGGTAAGCAGTTTGTCACACTTAAAAATGCCAATGCTAATAATTAAAATGCATATTCTATAATCTAAGCTGTACTTTAGTTTCCTGTTTATCAGCTGGGAAACTGCCAACAGCAATCTACCACAAATAAAAACATTAAACCATTTAGTGTGACTGCATTCCTTTATTTAAGCTAAAAATCACCTGTGCCCCCTCTACAATAACCCATGTAATGAGGAGCTTCATTACAATCTTTAACAATACTATATGTATTGTGTTAGATAGGCAGTAGAGTATGTGGACATGTAAAGGTTTTTTTTTTGTATCGTGTTTTGTTAAATGACAAACAAAATAAAGTCTACATTGTGCTCAAGACTCGGTGTGTATTTTTGCATACGAATTCAAAGATAACTTGACTTATTTGGCAGGATTTCTGTTGAGCCATTTGGTGTAAACAAGCAAAGTAGAAAGGATAGATCTAGAAAAGACCAGTATGTATTTTAAATTTTAAAAGCCAACATGCAGTGTGTTACAGGTCTGGGTTCAAGTAGTTTGAGCGCTGATGTGTGTGAAGAACAAGTCATTTGTTTTTTGGGGGTTTTGTTGTTGTTGTTGTTGTTGTTTTGGTTGGGGTTTTTTTTCACAGCTATAAAAAAATAAAACAAAAGAGCTCTTCTGTCCAACATGACAGACACCTCAAATTACCTCTGTCAAAAACATGACCACATAACCTGAACTGTATCTCGAGCTTTTACTTTGATTTCCTTTGTCATTCTGAGAGACAGGTATTCCCCACCACACATATAATTAAAACTGATTATATACCTGTATCATTAGCTTTGCCTTTCCCAGCAACTTCTTGTTTTCTTTTGATATTCTCCGCAAGCTTTTTGAGAACCACGAGCGTGGGACTTGATCCTCTTTAGGTAGCTTTTCTTTCCTAAAGAGAAAATTGCATGTGATTAAAGAAAAATGTCAACATTTTCCGCCAACTGGTAACCCTGTACCACATAGCTTCTCTAATAAAAACAGAAATTATGAGGAATTCTCTGCAACAGAAAAGACATAATTTGAAAGCAGATAACCTACATGTTTTTCTTTTTTCTTTTTTTTTTTTTACAGTGGCACAGGAGATTGCACAGCACCAGTTAATTCTGAAACTGAAACAAGATTTTTGATGTGTAACTCAGTGGAAAAAATTGATTTTTAGAGATTGTTGCTTCTGTTGAAAACTAAAAATTACATGTAGTTGTAGTCAAGTAAAAATGTCAAACATTTTACTTCTAATGTACTACACAATGTACTGTGCAAAACAAAGAAATGCATAAGAGCTCCATATTATGATTGGACTCTGCTGAAATATCTTTGCATAATTTACAAATCAAGATCCTCATTATTTGTCCATAGTTTGTCTTTTTTGATATATAATAAACTGTTTTATTGTATGTTTTTGTGTGTTTATAGTTATAAACAAAACCATGTTTTGTTATTTTGTCCATATGCAGATATTCTACAAGACAAACTTTGCTTCCCTATTTATTAAAAAATTTCAGAGTATTGTGACTGAATAATTGTGGTATAAATCTGGGGGGGGGGGTATTCAGGTGTGACGCTGATACCGTTGTTTTGACAGCATGTTAAGTTGAAGTCCCATCTGAATTATCCAAACACGGCAAGTGAAGTCATTGCAAGCAGACCCCATATGAGCCCTTTGTAAGCCATCATTGGAGAGAGGAATAAAAGAGAAGGAAACAAACAAAAATCATAGAATGCATGAAAAATACCAAGAAAGGAAAAGACAAAGATGGTAAAAATGACTGGAAAGTCATGAAAAAGAAAAGAAAGAGATGGGGGAGGAAGAGTCAGTGAGAGAGCAAGGACTTACCGTGGACTTACTGTAAGTCCTCAGTGTGTCACTGTGATATCTAAGCCTAATGCCGACACCTAAGTGGCCCTCATTTAGTCCGTTAGGAGCCACCCCAGTCAGCATGTGTAAGTGAGGTGGAAGCAGACACAGAAGAGGACAGGATGCGCAGGTTAAGGTGGGGATTGACTGGATATGGTGCAGCGCGGCTGTAATCCTGTCGCTCCGCTGCTTGAGTTTCAATCTCTGTTTACAAGACCATGTGCTGAGATTTGCTCCTGGGCCTGGAGATACTGCATCTTTGAATTTGTATCACAAAACTGTGCGGCCAATTTGGTACAGGATGGTGACAGAATGTGTTGCGGAAGAGAGAGTTTACATCTGTGTACCTGTGCAATCCCTCTAACCCCCTCTGGGGAGATAACCGGTCATTTTGGATTCGGCACTGTTCAGCTTGAGGTCCTGGCTGTGTGTTTAAAGCAGCAGCAGAGAACAGTGCTTCACTGTCTTAGTAGACTTCACACAGGCTTCACAGACAAAGTGCAGACAAAAGCCTGAGCTTACACCTGTAAATATGCCTCACTCAGACTACCTGCTGTAATCCTGTGAGCCGCCACAATCCGCCAGTACAAAGAGAATTGATGATAGGGTATTATTGCAGTATAGTAAATATGGCCCACCCTTAGAAGTGCCTGAGATGATATATTAATACCGTTTTTCTCGATGCAACTATACCAACACTGAGCTGCTCTTTAGTTTGTAATTAGATGATGGATTTCTAGATCAATCACTGGATGAAACTACGTTGTGATTAGAATTGTTTATGTAGATTTCAACAGCTTAACAAATAATAAATGTTTAGCCTAAATTGTTTTGTTCACTTTATCATGCAGCGTCATTAAGATGATGATGCTCTGCAAAATCTGCATACTTAAAAGGTTGAGTAATGATGCTAGTATTTCACTGTAATGCCTGCTGATCATGTTCCAAAGCTACTCAAAATATAGGTTATTGCTGAACATTATAATCAGTGATGTCATGTGTCATACAGCCCTAAGAGGCCTCCCATCGGAGATGATGGGGTGAATTAAAAGATTATTTAAGAAATTGAATACTTTTCCTCAACGAACCCTATCCTTGTGTAGAGTGGAATGCATTTATACGGGTGTAGCCATGTTGATTGACAGGTGGATGCAGACACATGTGACTGAGTGCTAGCTGCCTACTAAGCATCACCACGCTAATTGGAGTCACTAAAGGTGTCCTCTGTTAGTAATATTGCATTGGTACCTTTTGGAGCTTTATTATCCAGATACTTGACAAATGATATGGCCTGTGTGACTGCTATGTGATAAATTGTAGTAACAGCCTGTCCAAGAAGTCTGTGATCAACTTTTGATGGATGAAAATCGACCATTTTATTTATATGTCACTACCCAACTCTGTTTGGTATACCTGTGCAACTTCTTAGTAATGCAATTGTCTAATCAGCTAACTCAGGGTACTGATGAGGGCATGGGAGACGGGATGAAAATCAGAGAATGGCAGCCTACACTGTAAGCATTATACCATTTGAATGGATCGAATTGCCCCACATGGAGGGTGCAGTGTCAAATAGCTCTCCTAAAAGATGGACTCTGGGGTATTGTAGATGGAACTGAAGCTAGACCAGCAGCTACACAGGCACACAAACTGGCCAAATTCTTAATTATTGTGCTCTCCACAGATCCTTTGCTGTTATGCTTAATAGGCAAACTGACAAGTCCTGACGATTTGTGGCAAAAGCTTGCTGATCATTTTCAGAAGAAAACGTGGGTAAATAAACTAATAAACTACAGCACTGAAAAGAACTGTAACACCACGAAGCTGTTGACAGTTGGCTATGGTAATTAATATGGTGAATGGGTGAACCTAGTGTATGATAACTCTGAACCATCCACGCTGTGTGAGGCAATGGCAAGCCCAAACAAAGCAAAATGGCACAGTGCCACGGTGGTGGAAATGAAATCACTTCCTGACAATGAAGTCTGGGAGTTAGTCGACTCACCTAAGGGATGGAAGATTTAGCTCAAGGTTGTTGAAACGTCCACAAACTAAAGAGTGCTATAATGCTAGCAATACATTTCTGTAACACCTTCAGGGTAATTATTAATTATTATTTCAATATATATTTTTTTTTAATTTGTGCCACTTTGGGTAATGATCAGAATTATTTATTTATTTATTGCCCTATTCCGAATCTGGCTGTCAGCAAGAGTGGCTTTTAAAATTGGAGTGATGTTCCTCAATCTGATGCTGCCGGCTGGAGCCAAGTAAATCAACTGAGTTAAAATTATTTAACAAGTCTCAGATATAATAAGCAGATTTTCACTGAAGTATCGGCAAGATCAGAAAAAAATCCTGTTGATTCTTATTTGTATCAGCAGAACTCATCTGGAGTCCAACAATAACAGCCTGACTTAGGGCAGTAATAACTTCCCAAACTATTTAGCAGAAGTTCCGTGGCTTTGAATAACAGGTAAATCCGAGTTACACAAAAACAATGGAGGCTTCGCTCAGCGACACTGCAGCCTCAAGTTAAATGTTTTGTCACTCTGACGAGCACGGGGCTTGAAAGGCACAGATGCACAGAGAGCCCACAATGACACATCACAATCACTCAGCTAAAGAGCCATTTGCTCACAAAAAGAGCTGTGCGTGTGCATGCACGAACACACACCCCACCGTCCTACCTCTCGTTCTCAGTTGGTGTGTCAAAGTGTCAGAGGAGTATTTGAATAGGTGTAGTAATAACATTTAAGGCAGGGCGACTGCGTGATGCAAGACTGACACTCTTAACCTGCCTCCATCAGCACACATGAACCGCCTCAATGGCAGAGCAGCAATTCTCTCACGGCTGTAGTCAAAACAAGGTGTTCACACACTTTGCATTGGCCAAAAAAGCTTCTCTCGTCTACACACAATGCTTATTTGTAGTATTCACACACATAAAAAGCACAAAAACAACATGCTGTTCTCATGAAATCAAAAGAGCCCCTGAATCCAGGTGAAAGCCCTCATTTCCTATTGATTTCACCTGCTAAATCCACTTCAAGCATGAAGGGAAGAAGGAAAAAATGAAGTTTACACAAGGATTTTCAATCCCTAAGAAGATTTGGATGCTTACTGTGAACAGGCTGCAACATAAGATTGGAAAGATGGTCTTTATAGTTTGTAAATTTATGGTAGAGTACAGCCCTCTTTTTCTAAATCTGGGATTAGACCCAGATATGATTAAATTTGGCTTTCTAAATAAATTCTGGGAAACTGATTTAAAAAAATTATTGGCTGTATAATCAATCAAAGCATTTTAGACTCTTGCACTCAAGCACAGTGTCACACTATAAAATCAGAGTGTGTTATATTCATTAAGCCTCCACAAGTAGTAGAAGGGTCCCAGGACAAAAATTTGATATGAAGTATAGAAAGTGCCAAAATATTTCTTTAGTTCTGTCTCTAATGCTCCAGTCTTACAAGGGAAAACAGCGTGTGGAGGCTTCAGCATGACCAAAAGTATTGTGACCATGTGCAATGATCTTGTAATTTAGTTGCTTCTGAAATGGTTGCTTTGAAGACAGGGACCAGGTTGCAGTCAGCTGCCATCTTTAAAGTGACTTTGGTGCATCAAGATGATGATAAAACAGCAATAAGATGGAATCCAGTTTGTGATAGCATGAGGTCAAGTTGGAAACTACATGCTATCTGAGAATATATGGTGAAAAACATAAATCAACAAAAATTGCAAATATGTTGTCATCTACATACTCTGAAATTCACATTAAACAGACATTCACATTAACTATTTATATTCAGAGTTTAGCCAGAACCTCACACATTCAAAACAGAAGTGCAGTTAAGTTGCCGCAGACGGGCAACTTAACTGCAAAATAACATAGACGCTTGGCAACCTTGCATTTAGTTAGGAATATAACCAGAATAAGATCACCTGAGTTGAGACTCCAGTTGCAAAGAGACACAAGTTGTGCTCATCGGTGCAGACGGACTCACACTGATTACGTGATTCATGAACGCTGTCTGTGTTCATGAATTAGATTAAAATTATTTGTAGAGTTTCGGCAATCCATCTGAGAGTGATTGCAGTCAGTCCAAGTTGGACTGCAATTGTTGCCTCAGATCAGATGATCTGTGCAACTGCTTAATGATTGAAAAGTTCCCGTAACTACTTGCAATTTGTTGCCGAGTGCAAATAAATAAATAAAAATCAATGTAATGAGATTTTTTTTTCGTAGTTGAAAGGAGGTTCCTGTTTTTACTCTAATGTGACTGAGCAGTTGCAGAGGAAATAGTTTGAGGTTAAATCTCTTCATCACTCTTTCTAAATATGCCTCTGGCCTCTGGTAAAATTCTTTCTTGTGGGTTTCCTCAATCAGCTATCTTGTTTCCTTACACCTGGTGAGTCATAGCTAATTTTTTTGTAACCTGTAAAGATAAATAAACTCTTGAAAAAAAAATCTGCCTTAGAGACAGTTTCCACTTTAAAAGATTCGGAAGGATATTTTACACATACCGTATTTACATTAGATTTTTTAATAAAGGTGTAAATTTAGCATGCTGGTGAATGTTTCATGAATCTGTATCCCTTCACTGAGCTGCATGTAGTAAACTACATACTTGAAGGATGTAATGAGGAATGATGACAGCTTGGCAAATCAGAAGAGGGCAATGAGGAGCATAAATGAGAAAGCTTTGCACAAAGATCTGACACCATTAAAATGGGCATGCTGAAGAATTGAGGAATTCTCATTCATGTGGATTAAGACTTAATTAAGATTAAGATTCATTGCTTGACTTTAAAAGCACCCGTGGAGAAGAATAGTGTAATTACAAGCAGTTGTTTTCAAACTAACAAGTAAAAGTCCAGGTTTTAAGATGACTTGAAATTAATGAAACACATGTATATTTTGTACAAGACAATTTAGCACCTAACCATCATTACCTCACAGGAAGTGTTTGCTGCAGAGCAACAAGAAAGATTTTGATCTACATGATGTTGAGGTTAGGTAGAGGAGGTGCAGGATAGTTAATTATCACTGTGCAGATTTTCCCTCGAGTCCTTCCCATTGTCTCTCTCTCTGTCTGCTTTTCCTTTCTCAGCATGACAGAACGCCCCGAAGCATAACCTGTCAGTTACTGCTGTCAAAACAGTTTGCACTCAAGTAAATACAAAGGAGCTGAGCTTTGGTAAAAGCATGCACACGTGAGCAGTTGCAGCAACAAGTAAAGATGTAGGAAGACTAGTTTAGAGCACACACTTTAAAGGAGTTTTGAATTCTTCCTTTTTCTTTTTCATTGTGCACATAGTCAGCTGGACAATTGCAAGAGCAAGCATGTGCATGCGTGAACTGTGGCTTTTGCTTAACACTCCCAAATGACTCATCATGATATTAAATGCAAAGAGAGAACCAGCAAATTATCTTTTATCTGCCGGCTGCTGCCTGACAGGCTTGTTTGTAACTGTGTTTGGAAGTTAGCATTACTTTAAAAAGCGGAAAGCCTCTAAGGCTGGGCCGAAGTTCAACGGTTTCAGGATGTCTGCCATGCTCCACCCGTGTACTATGTAAATTAGACAAATGACCAATACGCATGATGTAATAAGGCAGCACGCTGTAATGTTTGGGTGTGTCAAATCATGGAAAATTGAAACCAATGAGGAACCACGTAGACAGAGAAAGGCAGCAGCATGAAGTCACCTTTGGAGAGTTTTTGCTGCATGATAATTTAAAAAATATATATTCAGTGCACTTTCACAAATGATCTTATTAACTACATCACTCATACTCAGTTTGTAATGTGGTTTGTGTACAGATAAAGGTAGTTAAATACTTTCTGCATTATCATCTTGATGCAGTTTTGCATGTTAGATTTAAGACAATTATTTTTATTTGAAACAACTGACAGCCTCACATTGTTCTTTTCATGATTCCACTGTGTGTTTTCAGTGTTTATGTCAGTTCTTGGATTATGGCAATCTTGGATGTTGTGTTTTTTACAGAGCAATGTTCACAACTTCAAAGAAGGTTTATACAGAATGTCATATATATGATATCATCATATATGTCATCATTTCCAAAAAGCCTCCTCACGTGTTACTTCTTCTGATATTGAAAGATGAAGCCTTAGATTCGGCAGCTTTTAATCAACACATTCTTCTCGCAGACTCTGCCCTGTAGGTTTGTCTACAGGTTCAACCTGATTCTGCCTGTGACATGGACAGTTGCGTTACAACTATTCACAAAGACAACATTTGTACTTAAACAGACAGTCCGACAGTTTCTAGCAATAATCCCCCACAAATATCTTCTATTTTGCACACACCATCATTTGAAGGTGTGTAGCTTTAAGCATTTTTTACAGTTTATGGAAGGCGGCCATGCTCGCTGCATCAGTAAAAAAAAAAAAGATAGCGACACAAAGGTTTTGTCATGTTTATGATCATCCTCAGTGGAGGAGCATCTGTTTAAGCACTCAGCTAAAGCAGATTTCATCTTTAAACAATAAGTATACAGATGTGCTAGGGGTTTTGTGAGTGTGTTCTTAAACATACAGTAGCATTAATTTGACCTAAAGCACGAATATCTTAGCATGTTTGGTTAGCACTGAAAGGGATGTAAGTCTTTTTGTGGGGACAGGCTCAAAAACTGGACAAAGTGGCTTTTTGGCCTGATGGTGCCACTTGATGTCACGTCAGGGGGTCAACATCAATGACTGTAATTTAAATTTTGTGATAGTTCAGCCAATAGTTATTGAGATTTCTTTAAAAAAGCTCAATTGTGAATCTCCGAGGAAACGTCAGGGGATAAACATAAACAGATTACTGTCACAGTTAAATATAACACATTCAGGTATGGGTGTGGAGTTGATACAGTCCATAGCTACAACACAATTCCACCCACGCTGTTTTATACAAATGGCTCGAGTGAGTTCCGTGAGCTTTGTTCGACTCAGACGTGCATGGCTGAAGTCTGCCTGTCAAAACTCCTTTGTGAGTCATACATCTGTCAATACGCTGTAGCGCGTTAACTAGTGCCAACTATGTTATAAAGGTCAGTTCACGACATCCCATGCGGTTCTTACGGTATATTTCCAGGTATTTGTTGTGACTTGCTTTTAAGTAGTCTGAACTCTCAGGATTACATTAGAATTTCCACTGAATGACAGGTTGGGGTATTTTTTTGTTAGAAATATCTCAATGTTTAACCCTTGCACTGACAGCTACAGTAACTCTGATCCAGTAGAATCAAAGCGCTCTGGTGCTATAAGTTAATAAATGCACTAGATACCAGCATGCATCTACTAAAGCTGCTGCAACAGCAACCAAAGTTTGGAGTGAATGTTATATTTTGCTGAACTCCTAAGTTGTTGATGTAGATTCAAATCAATTTGACCTCCATTTGAGTAACTAGGTAAACAAAAAAGTATTTTTGATGTAGAAGTTTTGTGTAAAGCCTTATTAATGGTCAGGTGAGTGCCACATTATGATTAAGCCACACTGTGCTTGTCAAACATAATTCTAATCAGCTCACAAGTGTTGTCTGTCAGTTGTATTTCAAGTAAAGTCGCCTCAGGCAAGAGATATCAAGGACATAAAGTTGTAACAGCTTACACCAAGTAGAATCAACACCTGTGGATTTTCAGATACTAAAACATTTAAAGTGTTTGTAAAGGTGAATCATGTAAAGGCACGACTGCCGGAGGACACGAACGTTTGCTGTTGATCAGTGAAATCTATTTGCATTTTTCCTCTTTTGTCTCCCCAGCTGCTGTTTATTCTTTCGTGAACTGAATCAGGATGAGAGCTGAGCTAA
Source organism: Bujurquina vittata (assembly GCA_015106715.1). Classification (NCBI taxonomy): domain Eukaryota; kingdom Metazoa; phylum Chordata; class Actinopteri; order Cichliformes; family Cichlidae; genus Bujurquina; species Bujurquina vittata. The sequence goes on along the minus strand of VUQK01003168.1, from coordinate 27,379 downwards.
TGACACACATCACACTGAAGAATCATCGCTTCACATTCCATCGCATCACTTCACTTTCCAGCATTTTGAGTCTGCGCTTAGATCTGAAGGTTCCAGTATGGCCGCAAATCAGCATTGCAGGTGAGTCGGGATCAAACCTGACAACATGAACAATTCCAGGTGTAGTTATGTTTCATTTGTACTCCACAATCAATCTGAATTTTCACTTTAGTATTAAAAAAAACTACAGATTGTTCAGACTGGTTGTGATACATTGTGTACATGCAATATTCCCTCACTTGTAAAGTCCATCCTCATCACATAGGTCTAGAGACCCATTGGTGACCTCCTGGCAACCTCCGGCTTCTAGGAAAAAATGTGCATTCCTTCAGCAGTTGACCAGTAGTGGCTGAAGGTTCCTGGCTTTTGCTGAGTTTGCCTTCAGTCTAATAGTTGTGCTTTGTCTCTACTACCAACATATTTAAAAAGGTTCAGCTTTTACTTTGTAGACAAAGGATCTTTTTTTTCAGTTTGTATTACACACTATACAGTTTCACAACCACTTAGCAAGTAGTTGGCAAGTGTTTGCAGATATGTCAGCATCTTCCATGCAAGCTACAAGTGACTGCAGCAATATGCTAATGCCCAAAGCAATCACAAAGAAATTTTGGCGCAGCATTGTGTAGTCATTTTTGACTGGTTTCATCTTGCTACTGCCAGCAACATCCTGCAACTACTCGCCAACCAGTCAGGAAATTTTTATTTCCCTAGTGATTAGTGCTAACCACAAGTCTCTAGGTCTGTATGACCGGGGCTTAACTTGAAATTTTGCAGCGACAGCCAGCAACCACTTGCAATCGATTGGGGAACACCCATTTTTGCCAAAAAACAAACTTGTCAAACTGTCATAAGTTGACATATGAATGAAAATGGAGAATAATTGCATTCTTTTCAGCATATAATACATTCAATAATAACTATACGATAAATCTGCCAGTTTGCCAGAAATGAAATAGTTTAAAAGGAACAACAAATTGTAATAGTCCTTTAAAGAAACCTAAAAAGTATATGTTAAAAACTTCACTCTGTAGTGTGATCATTTGTCTGCTCCAGAGAGCTTTAACAACTCTGATAACAAATGTCAAAGTCTCCATTTAACAAGTGCTTTTTGCCGTTTGGCATTCACTCCCACATGTCTGCTGTCAAACTTGTCCTTTAATTTCCCTGAAAACATATATGTCTATATGCATCTTTCACCCTTAAAAAAGTTCTTCTCTTCTTTAATTGACTTGTCTACCAGATGGGCTGTCATATCAGTTTGTCTTAACAGCCGCATCCACAATTGACCCACCAGAGGATAATGGTCAGGAGGAAAGGTGCCTTTAGGTGCCTCCGAGCCCTGTCTCTTCTGCTACCTTGGCCTGATTAAAACAGTTGAAGGGGAACACACAGGGTACTTGACCCAAACGGTCTATCGCAGTAAATTGCTTTTGTTAGGTGAAGCTAGTGCTATGCCTGGCCTGCCTATCTGCCCGTGTCTAGAGGGGATTTGAGATGCATATACATGAGCAGTGCAGGTTGGGAGGGGAGTCAGGTGGAGTTCTGGAGTCCAATTTAGGTCTGCTGGGAGAGGTGAGGAGCACAAAGGAGAATGGAGAAAAGGGCATGAGGCGAACCTAATAGAGCTGCCTGCTAACAAGCCCCCATCTCTGGGCTTTAAGTCTGATGTCACCACATCTTCTCCTCCTCTTCTATGAACGCTTACTGTTTGCCTCTGCATAATGTCCCGCACTCATTTTGTTATTCTGTAATGCTGCTTTCTCGCCTTTCCTCTCACACCAATTTGGAAGGGCACCAGTGAGTTAAAGACCTCTTCTCTTTCTGCCTCATTTGTGGAGGCATAGAATAGGACAGGTTCTAGTGTTTGTTTGCATGTTTGTGTGTCTGTTGTCTATCTGTCTTTGTCAGACAGGTGCTTTGTTAAGCTGCTGCCAATCATTGTCTGGGTTGTCTTTTCCTCTCACGGGAGTGAGGTTTTTCTCTTCCACACACCGTTTGTTTGCAAGTGTAACCAAAAGGCAGCAGACAGGTTCCGGAGAGGAGATTACATCTCTAGTTTTTCCCCCCTCTTTTAGATATTTCTCATGCATCCCACACTCCAGACAGTCACGGGAGTTCATTAAGGTGGAGGACTTCATAACAGCAGTTGGGGTCTGATAGGTAACAGGTCAGTTCCCCCAAGGCAGCGTCTTCCTATTTAGCAAAGCCAAAAATATTTTTACTTTTTTCTCCGGTTAGGTTTTGTAAGTCATATTTCCTGTATGTAAAAACTTATTTCACCCTCTCGGGCTGGAACATGGAAGTGGCAAAACTTACTGAAGCAAGTCAGTCTGCAATGTGTAAATGCCAGATTTAAGAGATAACAGAGACATGTTTACAGCAAATATCCTCCTTCCTAATAACTGTGCTTTTAAGATTTTTCTCTAAACTCACCTATTTGATTTTATTAAGGCTTAAAATGAAAAGTGTGGCTACTATGATTGACTGGTAAGCAAACTTTAAGCAGGAGCCCGGTGCTGTTTTCTGGGATTTACCTTTTTCAACTCGAGCTACTGAACAAGAACCCGCCACCGTGTTGGTACTGTTTGTGCCTTTTGGATCATTTGAATGAAATTTTCTGACAAATAACATGGCCTGCTGTGAGGTACAGGCCATCAAAGAAGCTGATGCTCAAGAGTGAAATTCTAGTATTGTTTTAGTCTGTTACTTAGCGCTAATTAGCAGGTGTCTGTGTCTGTGTATTGCACCTGGATAGATGGCATTAACTGATAACAGAGCACTCTGCCTCCAAAAAAATATGAGCATGGTAGCCAAAATGTTAGCACTGAGGCAAAATGCAGACACCAGAAATTATGGCGGCTATGTCCATAATTTTATATACAGTCTATGATTTAAACCAAAAAGGTCAGCTCTTTTTGTTTAAGTTCCACAGCAGCTCAATAGAAAATATCACAGACTGGTATGGAATGTGGTCAGCCCAAGACTGCAAGGCTGTGAGTTTTCAGGTAAGGTGTCTGCACACAGCCCCATTGCATATGAAAAGATAATACCAACCCTGCTGCTCTTTGGCAACTAATACAGAACTGTTGGATCCAGAGATTTGGATTTATTTCCCAGGATAAGTGAGCCATTTGATCTACTGCTCTTGGCACCGGACAAAAGTCAGCACATTCATGTTCTTAAGACCTTGTCTTAAGACTTAAGTCTTAACCAAAGTGTTGGACTGACCAGTATGTTCATTCTTTCAATTGCTAGCTTAGTTAAAATTGCCCTGCGTGTACACCAGCCTTTCAGACACACCAAAAATTGTGGTTGATTCAAATGCAAAACCCTTTTTGACCCCACAAAACCTCTTGAATGTGAACAGCTGCTTAAATTGAGATGTGTTACCACTTGATCATTCAGGAGGTGCTCTGTCAGTGTGCCGGGTTAAACTAGGAGCTTGTCTGCTTGTCAATCAAAGCGGTGCAGGATGAAACATCTCTGTCAAAAATCAAATTCGCCCCCCACCAACTGCACTACGCTGCTCTCATTTTGACATCTCTGTTAAACGAGGCGTCCGCCAAGTCCTCTCTCTGCAGGCTTAGACCAGCTACCTGGGGAAATCACAGCTGTCTGGGTGTGTGATTGTGTGTATGCACATGTCATACATATCCATGATGCCACCACTCCTCTGCCAACATGAAAGAATGGCCGTGTGCGTGTGTATGTTAGAGTATCGATGTGCTTGGGTTTACTGACTCCTGGGGGTAATTGACAGGCTCAGGCTCCCTTGTTAATGCTGGTCTCACGGGGGGCAGTTAGGCTGCCCGTGCTCAAAGCTGCAGACCTCCACTCATGGAGAATGCATAAAGGGATCTCTAGTGGATCTGTGGATTAGCTGCATTGTAAAGGACCAGTGGGCAAGCAAGGCTGTGGCAGGTGAAGTTATTCATCATGCTTCACTTGTATGTATTTGTGTGACTTTACAAATTCCTCTTTCTATTATAAATAGAAAGAGCAATTATGCCTGGATGATATGAAATTCAAAAAACTGTAATTGCCATTCAGTGAATTTGGGCTTAAATGCAGCATTTTAATAGTTGTGCAGGATATTTCATTTTGCTTTATGAAACCATAGTGATGTATTTATCCTGCTTTATTACATTTAAGGATTTCTTTCTTCTGAGCCTGAGGTTTTGCTGATTGGTTGGTTGAACATTTTATAAAATCTTAAAGATTTAATACAGTTTCATTATTTGGAAAGAAGATTATTTTGTTCAATATAACTCTAAATATGAGTAAATATAGGTTCTTAAGAATTTCAGTAATGTGATGGAAATCCCATTTTATTATTACCTTTATTGTCTTTGACACTGTAATAAATGAATAAATTACATTTGTGTTTAAAAAAATCAATAGTCTGCTACTTTTACTATTAAAAGAGCTATTTTTGTTTAAGTATTATAATAAAAGTGACACAGCCAGTTAAGTGTAGATCAAAATGAATCAACATTACTAATATGTGTAAATAAATAGTTTTACCTTATATTTTCATTACAGTTATGTAATGTTTTTGTTTTGTCACACTCATGCAAGCAGCTTTGTACCAGTTAAATTACATTAATTTTAGCAGCTATTTTTTTTTTCAATAAATAAAACATATACTGTAGCAGCTTAATTGGATTGAAAATAGCATACATTAAAAAAAATATATCAGCACATTTCAATTTAATTTTGATTTGTTTTTGAATCCATAGCCAGGGGGACTCAGGGCTAGCATTTATGTGTACATATATTCATGCTGAGCAGCAACTGAGACTCAGCAAGGGCTCCGATGCTTATTTAAAATAAATTAATTAATTAGTATACAGGCTATCACAAGAATGCTAAATAAAAACTGAGTAGTTAAAAAATAGCAATTGTTTATTCCCATATTCATAGTCGTCTAGTTTTTCAGCATCTAGCATGTGGCTCTGTAGCACCAGGTTCAAGACCCCTGGTTTGCAGCACACCCAGTAGTTGTGCGCTCAGCCTGGCTCAGCAAACTTCATGTCATGTCAAATATGCACTCAGAATGATGCCAGAAGTTTGCTGTTATCTAAAAGTGTCTGGTCGAGGTACGACTTGCTAAAGGCCATTTATCCAAATATCGGTGGAGGTGCATGCATATATTTGAGCCTGCATGTATACTTTTGACGCTGTGTGGATCAGAGAAAATGATGAGTGTATATAAATTCTGTCCACAACTGTACCAACACAACTCAAGTATACAGAAAAGAGCACAACACTGTCTTTTTTTTCACACATTCTCCTTCTATCTCTGGGTATTTCTTCAGTTATGCTCGCCACCCACAGTTAGTCAGACATGACCCAACCTGCAGCAGTGCTGACCTGGTGGGACTCTGCCTGTAGTAGCAGCATTAACAAACACTACCTCGCTTCCAGAACATTAAACAGGGCAGAGCCTTGAGGAGGAACCAGGGAAGAGCTTAACAAGTATTACTGACTTTATGTTTAATGACGTTATCATTTAATATTTATCCACAATTCTATGATGTTATTTTCATGACAGAGGCATACTAATCAGGCATACTTAATAATTTACATATCCCTGAATAAAGGTTTAGCACTAAGGGAAGAAGTAGCAACAGCATTCCATTATGAAAGAAGCAGCCCCATTTCCGTGATGACTTCCAGTAGGCATGTTAGGTTCTTGGGTTGTGTTTACTGTAACGCGGCATCACAAAGTCTCATAAAAACTTGCACACCTCGCTGTCTTCATGGTCGGACCTCACAGAGCCAAAATATGAAACCAAACACGCGAGATGCGTGACACAATTAGCTGTTCATTAAAACAGCAACCGTGTCAAAAAAACTTCACCTAACTTACAGGCTCACAGAGCGGGAGAGCATCACATCAAAAGACAAGCATGCTCATGCTTCATTGGATTCTGAATTCTGCAGCATCACACAACTATTTTGTGATTATATGAAATATATCATGTTGTCAGTGATGTCAACCAAGCAAGACTGATCACAGAGGAGGTGTTTATTTTCTCTGTCTGAGTGTGGCAGTCATGTCTGGCTTAACCAAAACTCAGAGCAGAACGTGCTCATGTTAGATGGTTGTGATAAACGGATTACGATCTGACATTGTGAAGACAAACAAAACCATCTGACAGATCACTGAGTATTGCAGAAAGATTCTGTACAAACTTATGTGATTTAGGAGGACTTTTAATGTTATTGTCTGGACTTTTTAATGGTGCTGCATTTGGAAATGATAAATAGTAAAAGTAAATTACATATCTTTGTTTTGACCTAAATTAAACATTTTAAGAGGTCGTCTTGTGAGTGAGAGAAGGGTATTTTTACTGACATTGTGCAGACTGAACTATTTATTAACTGAATAATTAATCACTGTTAAAAATCAGTCATTCTGGGAGCTGGGGTGGCTCAGCGGATGAGCAGGTGACCATGCATGCAGACGGCCTGGTTTTGCGTCCCAACCTGTGGCCATTTATTGCGCGTCTTCCCCAATCTCTCTCTCCTCGTTTTCCTGTCTCTCTGTCCCGCACACCACTGAATAAAGCCACAAAGCCCCCCCAAAATAAAAGTAAATAAATAATTCAGCACATCTGCTAAGTTGCAGTCAGTTATGTTTAACTTTTGTTTACCTACCCTATTCAGCCCATTTCCACACCATTTGGTGTGGCTTCGCAGGCATGGTTTACAGATCCCCGTATCTCTGCTGGTGAACAAAGTATGAATTCACCTGTGTAACGCAGACAGGATGTGGGCAGTAGGTTTAAGGCCTCCCTAACAGCTAGCCCTGTACACTCACAGGTCTACTTTTCTGGGCTTGGCTTGGCACTGTACAGGTGGTGTTTTTCTGGGGTAAACAAAGACATAATCTCTCTCTGGTCTGCATGTAATTAATCTTCGTCTTTTGAATATCCTATGTGGCTGAGAAATACACAAATATGTGTGATGGACGGCCACACACTGCCAAACCCCAAGGCGTGGCCGCCTGGTACGCTTGCCTCCTCAGTTGATGTCTGTTTGATTGGTATGCTGGCGAGTAGACTGAGGATGAGGGTTTTTTTTTTTTTTTGGTGTTTTTTTTTAAGCTTGGGTTTTTTTTTTTTTTTTGCTTTTTTTTTTTTTTCTTATGTCCTTTTTTTTTTTGGTTTTTCTTTTTTCTTCTTT
>VUQK01003168.1:6489-17580 GCA_015106715.1 Bujurquina vittata | reverse complement strand
TCCATGAAAGTCAGGCTTACCAGGATGAGAATTACTATAAGTTATGACTAAGACTCATCCTGGTAAGCCTGACTTTCATGGATCATCAGCAGCCTCTTTAGTTGATCCAACATCAGTCATGAAGTTCATGGGTGGCTTGTTGTCAATCGCCATGGTGTAGCTTTAGCATTTTTCCATTAGCAGCAGAGGAGCTAATACACTTCCTGCAGTCCTGTAAAAAAAACTTTGTAAGGTTTACATGAAGCATCAACCTGTGTAAAAGAACTGTGGCACTGGAAGATGACCTTTTAATATAATTTCAGGGAAAAGTAGACAACAAAACTGGCAAAGAAATGCCTATCGTGACTGCTTCAGCGTTTCGATCGAAAGTATTTTTAACACAGAATTCTAGAGATACTTTGAAGGTAGAAACAAAGTGTAAATTAGGTAACTGATCATCCATCAAGTTAATCAGACCATCATAACATTGTTTATTATTACATTTTAACAATTGTTGTAAGATGAATAATCAGACAAAGTAAGCCCCACACAGCCCAGGTCTGCAATTTCACAATTACGGTATTTGTAAATGAGTCTTTGTTCTCGTACGTAATTGTCAGACATTACATTGTTGTTCTCGAGGAAAGCATTCATCCATTAATCTTACTATTTTTCAATCAAGTGTTTGTTCAGACAGAATGCAGGATGAAGGTGTGTGTAGTCTCAGTGTTATTTCCTGTCCTATTGTGTGTTGTCATACAGCGGCATGGTGGGAACCTCGTAAATGTGCTCTCATCTCTTCATAGGAGTGTTTGTCTGTGTTTCTGTGTGTCTGGCGGCCTCTGGTTTCTCACACAAACTAGTATCTGCTTGCCTCGCGGCTACATCTGAGGTTGGGAGTGTGTGTGTGTACTGTGAAACGTGTACATATCTGCTGTGTGTGTGTGTGTGTGTGTGGGGTATGAAGTCTCAAAGCGTCAATCAAAATTAAATCCAAAGATTAAAGGAAGGGAATGCCCTTCCCTGCCTTTTAATTATAGTGTTTGCGGTGAAGGAGTCAGGAAACGCAGAGGCTAATGTAGCGTACAGTAGCTTGTGTTCCGCTTACCTGGACAGGTAGACAATACAATTCCCTCACTGGGAGTCTCATACCTAATTAATCATTTATATTACGGGTTAAAGGCAAAGAGGGTAGCTGCCATTGTCACCTAGGTATTCGGTATATTGTTTAAAGCAGAAGGGAGAGGCTGGAGGCAGACAGGTTAATCCTCTCCAAGCAACCGATTACAGACTTCTCTGTCCCATCCTTCCTCGTATCATCTCATTGACTCACCCTTACACTCCCTTCCCTCCTCATTACCTGACTTTTATGCCAACCACCACATCTTCCCTTCCTCCCTTCTTTTCTCATAGTCCAGAACAATTTCAAGATATATCGTATAAAACATGTTAAAATTGGATAGCGCCAATACCTCTGAGTTATGCAGTCTTTTCCTACTTTTACTTTAGCGTAGCTCCCATGTACAGATATCGTAGAGAGAATGGATTGTATTAATATTAACAAACCAAAGCATTGCAGCATTGTACAATATTAGCAGTTTTATATGCAAGCAGAGTTGTTCAAGCCTTATTTATTATTCCCATAGTGTCAAGATATACTTTGAAAAATACTGCTATTTTGTCAGAGCCAGGACCATCCTCAAATTATGCATACTACAGTCACAATGGGATGTTTTTCCACCGCCTCACAAATCAAATTGTGTAAATCATTAGATTTTACTCATAGACCAACCAACTACCTTGCATGTTTTTCTGTTGTTTATGTGGGTGCATTCTTGTTGTGTTATAATGTGCTGCACAATATTTCAACATTTTTACAAGCTTTTAGAAGCTTGGTTCCTTCTTTGAACTAAACTATGCTGAGTTCTGACTGTTTCTATCGGTCTGTCTGAAGCACGCTGGTCAGTAACTATTTTAACTTGCCGTATCTCACAAGCAGCATAATGTTATGACTGACGACTAGAGAAAAGAATGTACAATCCCAATTACGAAAAAGTTGGGATGCTGTGTAAAACGTAAATAAAAACACAATGTAATGACATCCAAATTTAATAAATCCATATTTTTAACTGAGAAAGTGTACCATTTAAAGAAAAATGTTAGCTCATTTTGAAAAAGTTTGGGACAGGGGCAATGATTTGCAAATCATTGCATTTGGTTCTTATCTGCATTTTACATAGCACCCCAACTTTTTTGGGACTTGGGTTTGTAATCAGAAATGGCATCCAAACCAGTGAATGCCATACTGGATTAGTCACAGACGTGTTAAATGAGCACTTCAGGAGGATGTCTTTAGATGATACAGGAAAATGTCTCTCACATTAGTGTTGTAAAGATATTACAAATGTGTTTTCTATTTATTTTTTTAAAAGCTCTATATCCACAATCTGTCAGTGATAAACCCTAAACATTACTCTACAAAGCTTTTTTTAATTGTTGGTACAAACATACATTGTAGGAAAATAAAATTCAGTTCAGCATTCAGGAATCTGGCAATAACAAATGGTGCTTATTGCAATTACTTGCTTATTATGAGCTTTCACGTTTGTTACAAATATTTGTTAATTTTGTTGTTGAATTAAGATTCTGAAGTTCAGCCAGGGTGACATTTAACTCACCATATATTTCCTGTAGCAAACGCGTCACTATAAATTGGTACATGAAAGTGCTTTGGATAAGAGAATCACTTAAAGCATTCTTGTTCTAAATTATATGTTTAATTGAGCTGTTAATTATCACCTTCGATTAGCTTCATTTCTGCTGTATCATAAAGAGGCGACGTAGGGGAGCAGACAAGATACTCTGTTGAGGCTTTCATCCGTGGAGCTGCAGCATATCTAATCCTTTAATGGATGGATGCTGAGTCATCCTGACAGTCATTACACTGAGAACCATCTGTCACACACACAGCAGCAGCTTGTGAAATCAGGTCTGAACCACATTATGCTTAAATATGATGAGCAGATATCAAGAGTGAAATTTGTTATATTCTTATACTTCTTATAGCAAATAATGGCTTGCAAAGTAGTTTCTAATGTGGTTAATACGCTGAGATTATTTTTCCAGTTTACGTTGAGAGCAAAAATGTCTTCCTAGATTTTAGTGGCTCTCTGTTGTTTGTTTTTCATGTGGCTGTCATTTCCTTTCCTTCCTTTTTCCTTTTCGGTTAACAGTTTCTATTCGCACTGCCAAAACCAGAGTTTTTGATTCTGGATCAAACATCACTGTTTTTCTCCCAACTGTGTTTACTTTAGCACTGACAAAAACATTTTTATTTTGCCAGTACTCAATAAAGACACAGAGCGGCACACACATTGTGCTTTTTCTTTGTGCAGCTGGCTTGCAGAAACCAAGAATCCCTTAGACACGTCGCCAGCTGTCCCGCTTTCAGTGTTAATGTGTCATATCGCATATAGATGGCTGCCTGCAGTGAGAAGGTGGACCTTGTCGCATTTGGATATCACTGGTGTTAATTCAAAACCTGCATCCATGACACACTATATTGCCAAAAGTATCCATAGGGTTTAATATGAGATCGGCCCACCCTTTGCAGCTATAACCACTTCAGCTCTTCTGAGAAGGTTTTCCACAAGGTTTAGGAGTGTTTAAGGGAATTTTGGGCCATTCTTCCAGAAGTGCATTTGTGAGGTCAGACACTGATGTTGGATGAGAAAGCCTGGTTTACAGTCTCCTCTCTGATTCATCCTAAAGATGTTCTGTCGGGTTGAGGTCAGGACTCTGTGCAGGCCAGTCGAGTTCTTCCACACCAAACTCACTCATCCATGTCTTTATGGACCTGCTTTGTCCACTGGTGTGCAGTCATGCTGGAACAGCAAGGGGCCATCCAAAAACTGTTCCCACAAAGTTGGGAACATTTGTCCCAAATGTTTTGGTATGCTGAAGCATTAAGAGTTCTTTTCACTGGAACTAAGGGGCCAAGCCCAACTCCTGAAAATCAACCCCACACCATAATCCCCCCTCCACAAAACTTTACACTTGACACAATGCAGTCAGACAATTAATGTTCTCCTGGCAACCACCAAACCCAGATTTATCCATTGGATTGCCAGATACAGCCATGACTCGTCAGTCCAGAGAACACATCTCCACTGCTCTAGGGTCCAGTGTCAGTGTGCTTTACACCACTGCATCCAATGCTTTGCATTGTGCTTGGTGATGTGAGGCTTGGATGCAGCTGCTCGGCCATAGAAATCCCTTCCATCAGGGGCGGGCTGAGGTTGAAATTCAGCCTGGGAGCTTGGTCTGGAGAGGCCGCGAGAGCTGCACCCCGAGCGCTGCTGTGCTAAATTGGGTAAAAAAATAAATAAATTAAAATTCTGATTACCAGCCGGTTCGGCCTGGAAACTACCGGCCGTGAAACCTCCCGAACCTCCCGATGGCCACCACGCCCCTACCTTCCATGAAGCTCTCTGTGTGCTGTTCTTGAGCTAATCTGAAGGCCACATGAAGTTTGGAGATCTGTAGTGATCGAATCTGCAGAAAGTTAGGCTACTTGGACTGGTTCTTTCTTATCTGTGTGTCTATATGAACAAGAGTCTTAACCAACACAAACTTCACTCTCAAAATTTAATACAAACGCATGTCCTCAGAGTAAGAATGGAATTGGGGGAAAAGGCTTTTGATAATGCTGCTCCTGTTTCCTGGAACAATCTACAAAAGGAGCTGAAATTGTCAGAACTGGTTACGATGGGGGAGTTTAAGTTTTGAGGGAACGTGAAAATAGGTCTTGTGGTACATGTGACTGCTTTTAACTGCTTTAATTTGCATGTATATATTTATCTTGTTTAATTGTGATATGTTTTATCTGTTCTAACTTTTGCTTGGCCAGGTCTCTCTTGGGAAAGAGATTTTTAATCTCAATGAGACTTTTTACCTGGTTAAATAAAGGATATATACAAAGTTGGTGACCTCTGTGCACTATGGGCCTCAATATCTACTAACCTGGCTCCACTAACAGCTGACTGTAGAATATTTAGTAGTGAGGAAATTTTAGAACTGGACTTGTTGCGCAGGTGGCATCCTATCACAGTACCAGCTCCTGAGAGCGACTCATTCTTTCACAGATGTTTGTAGAAGCAGTCTGCATGCCTCGTGCTTGATTTTATACACCTGCAGCCATGGAAGTGAATTCAATGATTCGGATGAACGAGTGAATACTTTTAGCAAATGGTGTATCTTTTTTAAGAGCCAATGTATACATGCAAGCGGATCTTGCCGTTGTTTCAACTTTTTTCCACTTTAATCTGATAATTTCTGAGTTCATGTTGAAGCATGAATAACATGATTTGGACATCTGGGATAATGAGATTTGTTCTAGTGCAAACTATGAAACAGTTTTGCAATCCAACTTCTAAGATGAAAGCGGGGGCAGATGAATGGTTTCAGTGCCATTTATCTGTCTGCCTGTCAGCAGGATTACGCAAAGACTACCAGTTCTATAAAACCTGGTTGTGAGGTGGAACATCGCCAAAAGAAGAACCTAGACTTCTTCATCCTTACCACAGTGAGGTCTTAATAAAAAAAATGCAAGAAAACTCTTGAAATTGGATCCAAATTAATCTTTAATATGTTACAATGGATTTCCAAAGAATAGCTGCCATTGAGCTTTAGGGGTCCCAATTAGGCCCTTGCTCTCTCAGAGTACCCAAGGGAGGCCATCACCCAGAAGATTCCTTTCCTCCGCCCCTTACCAGATAAATCCCCATGCAGGGATTAGAGATGGTTTGGATAGAAAAAGAAGACCAACAAAGCTTCCTGATCTTTTATGTAACTGTGCGAGAGAGTAGGTGTGAGTTAGCGGGAGATGAATGGAAGGCATGCTACTGCATAGGTACTGCATTAGTAACGTGTTGGAAATACTTGATTACTGCATTGGTGCCATGCTTTCCCTTGCTTTGGAGACACATGCCCATTTATTATAGCTGTCTACTGTGACTTTGGGGCAGTGTCAAAAATATGTGGAACAACTAGAAATGTTGGATACTCATGTGGGACCTTTTATCCATTTCTACCCTGCTGAGAAGACAGAAGTCAGCCTGGTGTTAAAAATTAGAGCATTATGGGGAGATTGTCTGCATGCTGTAGCAGCAGCATCAGTCACCAACAGTGCTTATACACAGACTCATTGTTCATCACACTTCTGCCCATCATCCAATCCATATTTGGCCTGGACATACAGTGGGGCTACGTACCTGATTGAACTGCCATAATCCTACTCATTGCGTAGGCAGAGAGTTACGCAAATGGACACCAAGAAGAACCAACAAGGTGTGTCTGCACGTGCATAAACTGACAGTATTGACTGAGAGCTGGGTGGACACTTTCTGTCTGTTGATGGGTTGTTCCGCTTTTAAACCTCCCTACCTGTCTGCCCTCTCACCCACAGTTATTTTTCTCTGTGCTGGACTTTCCCAAAATGAGATTACCATGCAAACATTTGAATACACTAAAATGGCAGACACATGGCTCTGTAAAGTCCACTTACCAAACTGCTACATGTCACATTTTTAGGGTGCTCACATCGACCACTCATCCCTATAAAGTGCTGTAGGTTATCCTTTCAAAGGGATCATCCACTACCACAGAACAGACAGTAAAAAAAAAATCACCACAAAACATTTAAAAAAGGAAAACTATGAAAAGAAAAAATGTCTTAACTATTGGGACAATAACAAAACAGTAAGATCTGAAAAAAAATCCTTCATTCTGCTGGCTGATTTATAATTAAAATGCCAGTTTGATTCTGTTGCTATTATATGTAAAAAAAATCCCTGTTAATTGCGTACTGCTTGATTTATAGTGCTGTGTTAAACCTGTGCTGTAGCGTTGGCATGACCCTGTATCCTATGCCTCAGGCTGAAATGTATCTACGCATAACAACTGTGATACATCCTTTTGGTAGTACCGCACTGTACAAACACAAGTATTCAGTTCAGTATCGTTCTTGATAGCAGATCAGTGCAGACAAACCAGCACGCTTGTGCAGTATAAATGCAAACAATGCAGAGATTCAGTGCAGGACTATAAGTAAAGGCTTCTGATTTTTAACTGGGTATTCTAAATGTCGCTGAGTAAACAAGAGGAAGAAGAAGAATTTGAAAGCTTCTTCATATTCAGTACAATAGTCAGTTACTGTCCAGGAGGATAGTGAGCCGGGTTGCCCCCACTACTGTTCAGAAATGTTGACTTTTCGTCCTCCACATTTGCTGTAATTTGGATTTCAGATTTTTTTCCCTCTATTTTCCTTACATTTTTTTTTTTATCTTAAAGCCCTGTGGTATAAATTCTTCACTCGGAAAATGCTGACTTTCCAAAGCTAAGAGGACTCTTATGGATAGAACTGCAATAAAAGTCTGCTTGCTTCTGACTTCATCATGCTGAACTCCATGCAGTGCATATCTGGAAGAGGCCACTCTTTCTCTTTATTATTTATTATTTTGCCTTCTTTTTTTTCCCCCAATTTGATCACAAGTGCTACTTTTCCACCCCTTGGTTGCACTCAAATCTTCCACTACTCTAAGCTCCTTTTATTTAGCAAACAGTTAGAGCTGACAGAGGACACAAAGACATGCATGCACACAATGACGCTTGTTAGGTCCTGGCAGAGAAGAGAAAAAAAAAAGTAGTAAAGGAGGGAGAGGAAAAAATATCCCTGAGGTAGCTTGTAAATTGCACTGGAATGCTGATTCAACCAGTCAAATCACGGGAAACGGAGCCAGAGTGGGAGGGCGGGCATTCAGCAATGATGATGTTAATACAGCCAATTAGAGTTGTGCGACCACGCTCAGTTTTCCCCCTCCACAATGTCAATGGCAACATTTATCCCCCAATAAAACAGACATGATCTCAGGTGCCTGGGCCCTGCCAGGGCTTTCCGTTCCTACAAATTTCAGTTGATTGTACAGTGCTACGCCTGTAAGCACTTGGAGGGGCTGATTGCTGAGCTTGTGTTACAGGTTTAAAGGGAGAATCTACTAATTTTTTTTTCAGGGGGTGGGAGGGGTCCTATCTGCAGGTTGGAATATTAGTTCTTAGACAAAGAGATTCCCAACAACAGAGAGAGGGAAAGTTGACGCACTAGATGCATTTATGTAAAAACACAAATGTATACACTATCACTAAGGAAGTAGGATTAACATCCTCAAGGAGGGAAACAGTAGGAAGGACACAACAACCTCAAATATTAACAAAGGGCTGGGATCAAGAATCTGAATCTCTTTAAATGTCACACTTTCCAGATCTCCCTGTTTTGGCACATTCTTGGTCTCATACTGTACTTCATTAGTCTTATTTAATTTGGTTGACCATTAAGCAAAGGTGATTAGAGTCTGCTAAAATATTAAACAAACACATGAACTTTTGCTTGTAACAATAAAAAAAAAACTTACTAAACCATAACTTTGTCAAACAGGACTTGTACATTCTCTCCTGTTTGTGCAGGAAGTGCAATATGCAAACCAAAAAAAATAAATAAAACAAAGCAGACACGGCGAGAGCAGAGCAGAAAAATTCACATGTGTGTTTCATAATTGTGCAAAAGTTTGTCATTCACTGCAATTGCATGAGTAATGTAGTTAATCTGTAGAGGATTATTTCAGATTGTAGAAGACATGGTTCAACTATAATTCTAAAATGTTTTGTACACTAAATATCTAATTTCCCAGCCTGCCTTTGTAGCTTGAACTGCATAAAATTGTACAGTTTTTCAGAGGCTCAAAGGTATTTCTAAGTGAAAGAAATAATTAAAGCTAGAATGATGAATAATGCATAATGAATTAGATAGATATGAGTACCCATAGTTTCTTCTGTGAGTTCAGACCTCATCACATCCATCTTTTTTCAACAGGTTAATCACCATAATTTAATCAATAATTATGAATTTGCCCTCCCTAAAAGAACAAAGAAATAAATTAAGGGGCACTAAAATCTTTTTGCAGGTTTTTTTTCTGTATTTAGAGGACGAATATCTGCTACCATTTTGAAGCATGCATGCAGGTTTCCTCTTAAGTCATGGCAGTTAATCTAATTCATGGAAAAATCACAAAATATTTTGGCCTTTTAAGTCTCTTAAAGGTATTTATTTCTGTTTAAGCTTGTCTAGTAACTCATGCTACCCTGCCACAGCTTCTGTTCCACATTCGTGCTATATTACCTTATGATTGTAATCAAACATTTGGTTGCAGCACCCTCAGCGTCTAAATGCAGCACTCTGCTGCTGCTTGTGTGTTCTGCATGCGAGAGAAGGTGTGGAAGAAGCTGCAGCTAATCTTGTTCTTGCATCTAAACACCATAATGTTTTAATCTGCATGACAATGTTGCCTTAAGCCTGAGGAAGCCTGCCTGAATTAACACCGTAGTACGGGGTTGTGTAATGTGTTGGTGTTTTGGAGGAGGTCAGTGTGCATTTGTCAATGTGCGCACTTTTATTTTCGCTGCAGTACTTTCTTGAAACTGCTGCCATTTAAAAAAAAAATTGTGCATGCTGATTCAAATCCAGTGAGTGTGCTTGTGTGAATTGTGTTACTTGCTCAGGAGCAATTAATTTCCTGGAGTGCAGCTGTAGTGAAGAAAATGTGTACCTACCTCACAAACAGTACGATTACAGTAAGAGTGGAGCATGCTTCACCTATCCTCCTTCCATTATTGCACAGCTGTTCACAGCCTCTTTTCAGGGTTACATACATTTGCATAGCGCACTAATGGTTTGTTTAAGCTGCAAGTCTTATCTCAAGAGGATTTCATACTTTTTCCACAAAGTCTACTTGTTATGGACAGAATAATCTACTACATATGTTACTTTTTATTAAGTAATTAAATAAGTCACCCCTGAAACTAAACCAGTTTGCCTGTATCCTAGCCTTTCTTATAGCGGCCTGTAACTCTGACTGTAGCCACATTAATATATTAGATAAGAGAGGTGGCAAGGTGAGGTGTGTTGTGTCAAAATAAGCTTTAGTCAGGAAAAAGCATCGTTAGTGAGTACGCTGTCAACTTTTGCTGTTTCAAAACAGCAAAAGTTTTTTTCTGTTTTTTTCTGTAAAAACAAAAACAAAAACAGAAACAAAAAAAGGGCAAATTTTTCATATTTCACGCTTCCTGTTACTCGTGTCCAGCTGTGTGCGCCAGACCTCTACCTCTGTTTTCTCACTATCACACTGTTTTCATTTGATTGTGTTCCATAAAGACAGGGTGTTCAGCATTACCCAGCAGTGATCTCCACCTCTCCCTTGTCATTAGCAGTGCCACTTAGCAGCTCAGTTATCTTCCTGAGACAATGCTTCATCACTGGATTAGGCTTTAATTGGCTGCATTAGTTGGGTGCCTTCCCCCCGGCTCTGCAGCAGCTGTGATCTTAAACGCCCCGCCGCCTCAGCCAGACACACTGAAAGGTTTGCCTTGCCACTAAGAGTCAGGTAGGAATGAAAACATGTTTTGGAAACTGGTGCACTTTTGGATAAACAATACAATTCAACACTTGCTTGTAATTATGTTGCCATGGTTACTTTTCTAACTAACCTCTACTTTGCCTTTACTTTGGATGATAATGCAACAAAAAGCAGAGTCAGCTCTGGAGAAGTGGCCCATTAGCATGGGATTGGGTAAAAACCTAATGAGTATGTACACCTGGGTCCTGCATTTTATTATTATTATTATTATTATTATTATTAATTATTTTCGGGCTATTTGTATATTTAAGGTTAGACATGTTCCAGGGTTTTAGTTTTTTTATGCCTTCTAGGCTCAGGAAAATTCAGCAATATAATGCTTCAAAAATAAACAAACAAAACTGCACAATGACTCAAAAAGGACTCAGGCAAGTCCTGACGTATGTGAAAGAATGAAGGATGAGATTTAAGGCTCTGGTATTCTAAAGATGTGAAGTATTTTGATTTTTATATACTCACATAAAAAAGGTAATCAAGCAACTGGCATTAAACTCCAGCCCCCCCCCCCCCCCCCCCCCCCCCCCCCCCCCCCCCCACCACCCCCCCAAAAAAAAATTCGAAGAGGGGGGGACGGGGGGGGGGGGCC
>VUQK01003164.1:4733-21364 GCA_015106715.1 Bujurquina vittata | reverse complement strand
TAAGAATATTTATACTCCAAACTCCAGTTTATTTTATAAATAAAATGCTACTGTAACAAAACTGGAAATCTTTTTTTTTTTTTTTTAAAAAAAAGCTCAAATCCAGGAAATAGAAGATACTCCAATTGAAAGATCCTCTGTGAAAGATTTACTAATTTGTGCCATTTAGGAGCAAATAACAAAAACAGTACCTGGCATAAAGCCAGGCAAATTGAACAATTGAATAAAGGAATAGTGACCATAACGTTCATGCACTCTTTTTAAATCCTTTAACATGTTTAAGTTGTATCCTGCTGCAGTATTTAGAAATGCTGTGCATCAGATAAGGGAGGGACTTTTTGTTGATGGTGTCTCAA
Source organism: Bujurquina vittata (assembly GCA_015106715.1). Taxonomy (NCBI): domain Eukaryota; kingdom Metazoa; phylum Chordata; class Actinopteri; order Cichliformes; family Cichlidae; genus Bujurquina; species Bujurquina vittata. The sequence continues at coordinate 21,008 of VUQK01003164.1, read as the reverse complement.
AACACAAAAAAGATCAATTGTATTCCAGCTATGCTTATTTGAAAAAACAAAACAAAACACTGTAACACTCTCTGTGGCATTTGCTCAAACGGGAAAAAGACTGGATAATTGGAATCTCTTTTCGTTTCTTTTCTCTACTTCACAATGCTGACAGTTATTTTAAATTTGGCCTTCATCAGCAACTTGTATAACTGTGATGTGTGCATGTTTTACACAGCAGGGTTGCAGCTATAATGATTGCAGCATGCCTTTCCAGTGTTAAAAATAAATACGACATATCATTTCAAGCTGTTTTTCATCTGTAACCAGTGTGAAAAGAAAACCAATATGGTGGAAGGAAAAGCTAATGTTAACACTTTACAAACCAGTGGGCATCTTGGGGACTGTGTCCAGCTTTTGTATGGAAATGGACTTATATTCAAGTCTTGCTGACCAGTCTAAGTGCTTTTAAATACAAGTCACATTCATTCATTCATAAAGACCATTAACACAACGTTATGACACATGCACCCATGTTGCCCTGGGACACTACATGATTGAAACCAGAGGAGCCTGAGATTAAACCACAACCTTCTAGATCAATAGATGACTTGGTTCATCTCAGGAGCAACTCCTGCTTATCTACGGTCTGTAGTTAGAATTTGCAAATATGAAAATAATGTTATGCTGCAGAGCAGCGGAGGGACTTTGTATAACACCCTTGTTATAGTACTGTAGATTCCTGTAAAAATAAATAAATAAATACTGCACAGATGTAGCAAGAAAACTTGTCCAGTGTCATTCATACTTACTGAAAAAGTACAGGCTCTGAAATTTACTCAAAGTAAGAATGTAAAAGCAGCTCTTTGGTGGACATTTCGACCAGCTATTTTTGTGTAAAGCTAGCTGAACCTGCTATATTAATATAATAATATAAACAAATATTACAAACTTTATTACAATCTAAATTTTAATTCTAAGGAATGTACTCAGCTTGAATTTGTTATGTAGTATACAAGCTGTTGAAAACAGCTCTATTTTCTGTGTCCTACATTGTAGAGGGTGGCTGTGCCTCCACACCTAAGTACAAAAATTAGTATACTCAGGGGTTAAAGTGGAATTCAGTAGGTGGAGGAACCCTAAAATCAGTTGTAGTGGTTCTGCATGGGGAGAAGAATCACAGCTTTCTATTGTAAATTTTCTTGGTTTGCAGACTCATCAGCTGATCTGTGCTGCTGCTCTGAGGTTTACTGCTCTGTGTGGATGAACTGAATTAAAAAAAAATGTAACTTGCAAGCTATCTTTGCTGATTTCTGTTGCCTACACTGACCGCATACAGTTTGCTTAAATGTTGAATTCAGGGAATGAATCTAAGCATCATCAGCTTAGATTCAAATTTATCTCTGCTACACTTCACAGCCTCTGTGCACCAGTTCAACACAGAGCTTTACTGTAAATACAATACAACAAACTAACCTGCTTATCCTGCACTAAACTGTAGAGTATTTTCATACAATATTTGAATTACACAAAGTTAGTATATCTCAGTTTGTTTTGCAGTCCTTACCTTTAAATCTAACCTGTCGTCTTCCTCTCCTGTCCTCTTTCTTCCATCTTTCTCCATCTCCAAGTGAAATTATCCTTATTCTTTTCTCTCCCTGGAAACGCAGCAGCTGTTCTTTAAGCTGTATGACAAACTGCAGGCACTTAGTGTGTTTGCTGATATTTGTTGAGCATTTAGAAAAGTTGCTTTTAAAATGACCTGTCACAACATTTTACTTCCTTTATTTTCACTAGCCAAGATGGTGAAGTTCCACAACCACAACTTACAGACATCTGCACTCTGCCCGGCCCACTGTAACCCCTGATTATAGTGCTATAAATGATACATACAGTAAATTATACAGTTTTGCCTCTTTATTCTCTTTGTGTTTGATAAGTCCCAGTCATGGAGGATATGCCAGTAGGACTCTCTTCTATGTTATTGTTTCTCCATTTAGGCTCAGATTGGTTTGATGTTTGACCACGCGGTGACCGGAAGTAAAAGCATCCCTCAGACATTTTAAACCTAAAGTAACAAGCCTGTTTTGAAAATGTAAGGAGTAGAAAGTACAACTATTTATGTAAATATGTAGGGACTACAGTAAAAGTAAAAAGTTGTCAGAAAAATAAATACTCAAATAAAGTCAAGATATCTGAAAAATCTACTTAAGTACAGTAACGAAGTATTTGTTCTTCGTTACTTCCCACCTCTGAAAGGCAGGCATGATTTGATGATGTTGCAACCATATGTATAACAGCAGGGCAGTTAAAGGTGATTTACAAGTCATGATTTGCCTAAGGCTTTTATAACCGGTGTGGTACCGACTCTCAGCTGAACATGAAAAAGACCTTCACAATCAGTGGTTGGCAATGATTGAGCTGTGAAGAAAGCCACAGTTGCCAAATCACCCTGTGGGAGCCCACTTTTTTAAATAAGTAATGACGAGAAAACTTTCTAGAAGTGTTTGAAGTGCATTTTGAATGTTGGTCTTTTCTGTAGAAACAGGAGAATCACTTTTTGCTCCAGATTTTTGCTGGGATGAGGATGACAGTACACTGATGGTATTGTTTCACTGGGAATTTCTTCTAACACAGAGACAATAGCCACATGCACAGAACATATATGGAAAACATGACCAGTGAGAGGACAGAAGCTATCTTTTTTATTAGATCCTTATGTTTGTTAGCTGAGGATGACACCACTGAATGGAATTAACAGTTGAGAGAGAAGTGTTGGCAGATGCATTGGTGGTCTGGTTTGTTTCCACACACAAGTTCTCTATCACAACCAGTGTTGGAACACAACAGTTGTTTTTCTTATTATTATTTCTGTCTTTTTGAAAGGGAGAGATACAACATGTGGATTTGTCATACTGGAAAAAATTATGTTTATAGTAGAGGAAAGGGAAGGAAATGTTTTCATTAAAAGGCAAATCATTGAATTCTATTATATTAAAATATTTCAAAAATAGTTTCTAAAACTATTTTTAAATACAAAATTACGATATTAAATATAAATGAAATATACATTTTTTGAAAATCTTGTGTTTTATGGATAAAATGATGCTTACTCATCAGCCAATTCTAGCAAGCTTGGTGACAGGCCAACAGACCTGTTGGCAAGAGGCCTGGATTCTGGTAATGCCTGGTCATGACACTTTGGTGGTTGCTGGAGGTTGATGTCTGTCACTTGAGTGAAACTGGTGGCAAGGAGGGCTACACCAAAATCCTCCTTGTGATTGCTTTGGTCACTAGCAGATTGTCACAGTCGCCCATAGTTTGCATGGATGATACCAATTTGCCTGTAGACACTTGCCATTTACTCTCTGAACTGGAGTGAAACTTGAAAAAGGAAGAATATTCACCTTCAAAATAAATGTTGTGCCTCACGACTACAACCACTACATTACAAAAGATGCAAGGCAGACGTTCTTTGTCTTTGGTTAACGTTACACGGCTTCGAGTGTTAGCAGACTAGTTGGTATCTTCCATGCAAACTTCTGGTGACCATGGTAACTTGCAGCCAAAGCAATCACAAGGAAGTTTTTGTTTTAGCACTGTACAATCACTGCATCATTCAAAAACATTTTGGCTATACCTATTATTGATGTAACTGGGATGTCACCGTAGGATCCATGTTGCATTTTAGATTCTTCTGACTTTCCACTATAGGTGCTAAAAGTTTGTAATATACATGAGAGAAATGTTATTTTATTGTTATTATTATTTTTCCAACTAAAATTTTAAACTAGGCAATAAAGCTCAAATGTTATTATGTTATTGGCTGTAAATCCTTCTCCAGGTTTTACATTTCAATGTTGATAGTATTTTCACAGCAATTTTGTTGCTGATAAAGAAGCAATATATTGCACAACACTGACAGAGCCCTTTTCTGATTTATAATAAATCAGAAAATATTAGAAAAGTTGTTCTCATTTGACACAATGGCCACTTGCCTTGGAGTGGTAGGCTGGCTGCAGGAATGGAAGACAAAGGTTGGTGTGACATAACTGATTAGCAGATAAGAGGCAGTGCAAATTCAAACAAAAAGAGCCATTTGAAAAGCAACTCTTGAGTTTTGAGTGCAAAGAGACAAATTAAAGAAGCTTGCCTATGCGTAGAGATTGCTAATTAAAAGCCATACTGTTACTGATGCTGTTGTGCTTTAATATTTCCAAACAACTTAAAGGTGAAATGTTTCTTGAAAACATTTTCAATATACTTAAAGAAGTCCAGTCACCTTTAGTCAAGCTCCAGTGACTACCATGATGACTGAAAACCTACACAACTTTAATCATATTGGTTGGAAATATACTGTACTGTTTTGGCACAGTACAGATAAGAAAGTACAACAATGAATGTCTAGAGCCATCTGTAAAACATGGTGGAGGCTCTGTCATGGTTTGGGGCTGCATTTCAACCAGTGGAGTTGATCCAGACCTCAATATTACTGAAGCTGTGTGGGATCAGCGTCTTGAATGTTCTTCAGCAAGCCTGGAGAACTGTATTCCTGAAGACTACTTAGAGAAATGAACTGAACTGAATTGAATTTATCAGGCACATTTCCATGTATGTCTGCATGTTTCAATAAATTGTTGCACCAATTTCCCGCTTTCCAAGCAAATGATTAAGAAATGAGAAGTGGCTTGAGACTTTTGCACAGCAATGTCAACAGATCAGCTTCTTTAATCACAAATCACAAATTTTAATCACAAATTTTTTGGCAACTCTGATTCAGTAACATGTCTTTCTCAGCATCTGGTAAATGATTACAGCTCCATTTATGTTGTAACAGCATAATCCCGATATTCAGGATTATCAACTGTATCAGCATAGTCAAGCTTAATTTAGTTAGGGCACTGGCCTCATTATCCTGTGGACCAATATGGACACAACTGAAGATACCCAGAATGGCTGACAACTTGGACATCAGAAGAGACTGCACTTTGTGTGCCTGGTTGTCTGCTACAGTAAGTCTCTAATCCGGTAAGTAATTTAGTGAATCTTTATTTATCTATCACTTTCTAAAGCATACAGAATAGAGGAAAAACAAGTGAGGAGACTAAATTACAATACAAAAAGCAACAGTGTGACTTACCAAAAAAAAACAAACCAGAGAGAGAAGTCTACAAAATGGCTTGCCTAAATATATACATTTAAACAACATGAAGATTCAGGAACACTGATAGATTTGGGAAGGCGATTGCAGAGTTGTTGCCTTTAGCTTTTCATTTGAGTGGGAGATGGATGAAAGTTGGAGATTTGAGGACTGGAATGGTTGAGATTGGAGCTGCAACAAGCAGCAAGTTCATGCCGTTTATCTGTTCATCCAGATTGTGCACTTTTATTATAAATTGTAAAGGAACCAAATGGGATACAAAAACAGGGAATGTGAGACCATGAAACAGTAGTTCTAGCTTAGAGGCTAGCAGGCGCATTTTAAACCACCTGTAATTGATTACGAGTATCTTGATTGAGGCACTTGTAGAGGAAATGCGATCATCCAGATGGGAAAACATGAAACTACGCTATGAATGAATAGTTTGTCTAATGGTCTCTTTATTATTTACGCATCTAGCCAGTTTAATACCCATGGTAAATTTTAACATTTTGCCTTAAAGAATACGCTCACATAAAGAGAGTTGACGTTTTCTTATTTGCTTTGTAGGTTTCTTTTTTGTTCGCAGCCTCTCGGCTGGTACTGGTAAAGGTCTGCCAAGGAACAGAAATCTTGATTAGTATGGAAAATTTGTTTAAGCCAATAAAAAAATATTATATTGTAACATTTACTTGGTGTGTATCCCAGTGGTAGGAGAACAGATTTTCAACTTAATGAGTGAGGCTGTTGCTGGAATCGTGCCCCATCACTGGGCTACATTCTTTTATTTTGTGTTATGTGTTGTGTTTTTTAATGTCAGTGAATAAACAGCTGTTGGCTCGGCACCTCATCTGTGCCTTAAGCTTTTTATTTGAATCCAGCCATAACGAGCCATCAGTTTGACATCCACAGAGGAAAGACACATCTGATTTTAATGATATGCTACCTCAGAGTTTGATGTTGATGCTCGGAATTGTAGCTTAAATCACATTTTGCTGCATTTAAAAAAAAAAAAAAAGCAAGAAAGGTAAGTTGGAAGTTTAAAAATCAGCGACTCTTGGTGCCTTCCAGAGAGTCATCAACTTGAACTACAGTCCAATCAGCTTTATTGATGCCTTTTTAAAGCCTTTTAAAAGACAGAACACATCATTATGGGTTCTTTCTGCATTTGCTGTGTTTGTTCTCATCTGTTAAGCACATTTTTATAGTCCATCCATCCATTTTCTTCTGCCTATCCAGGGAAGCATCCCAAGCAGAGAAGCCCAGAGGACAGCCACAGGAAACAGGTCTGGCTTATATCCGGCTATATAGACCAAGCTCTCACATGGTTGGAGGACATGGTTGAATGCTTTGTCCAAGTCCATAAAACACATGCAGACTGGAATGGAAGGTTCCACGCACACTCAAATACCCTTTAGCCGACAAGGAGCTGGTCCAGCTTCGGCAACCAGGATGAAAACCACATTGTTCCTCTTAAATATGAGGTTTGACTAACAGACAGACCCTCTTTTCCAGCACCCTGGTATAGACCTTACCGAGGAGGATGAGGAGTGTGCTTCCCCCATCTTCATAAAGATGGGGACCATCACCCAAGTCTGCCAATCCAGTGACACTGCCCCAGATCTCCATGCAATGTTGCAGAAGTATGTCAACTAAGACAGCCCTACAACATCCAAAACCTTCAACAATCTTGTCCCTGCTAAGGACCCTGCCACCAAAGAGTTGTTTAACCACCTCAGTGACCTCACCTCCGTGAGTCTGTTTATAAGTGTTTGTTATGGACAAACTGTGGTTTGGACAGAAATCTAATAGGAAAACACGGCTTGGGTTCAGATCAGGCAGGCTCCTTCCCCAAAAGACAGGTGACAAGGTGGTGGGCCTACAGGAGGGCGGGTCCATGTGTCCTGTTCAGATTGAACCTGCCAGGTACCACAGGCTAATGCCGGGCCACCAGACGCTCTACATCAACCTCCCTCCCCAGGCCTGGCTCCAGGGTGGGGCCCCAGTAACCATATCCCAGGTATGGTGAACTGTTCCCTTGATCTTTCTGTCATAATGGTCGTCAGAATCGCTCTTTGTCTGGCCCCTCACCCAGAACCAATTTGCCGTGGGAGACCGTACCAGGGAGCAAAGCCCCCAGACAACATGGCTCCTGACATTACTGGAATACACAAACCCCTCCACCAAGATAAGGTGGCAATTCACAGAGGAGACATTTTTATAGTATGTTACAATTATAATTAGTTTAAATAATTGTATAATAAATCATTATTCTCAGTTCTTGTATTGTTCCCTGTCCTGGAGCTATTTTCCTCCCACTCTAAAGCACCCTCTACCTGCAGATCTACAGTGCAATGCCTTGAAAAACATTTTCTACAATCTGACATTGATTGACAGCTTCACAAATGGATATAAAGGTACTTTTCATAGTTTGAAGAGGTACCACTTGAACAATGAAGAGGTATGACCACATTAAACTGTCATCCAATTAAAAGAAAGATACAATGAGTGCCAGATGCAAGATGGGCACTAACTTTAATATGGAAAGAAGGAAAGAGTCTGTATTTAAATAAATGTTTTACAAAGAAAATGTTTCACTTAGATTTCCCAATCATGTCAACTTTTTTAGGTAAGTTATAGATATCAGACTCTTTCAGGGACAAGAAAACACAAAAACAGATTTGATTGTTTTCTTTGGTGGCCTTTCATCATTTCAGCTTTAATATTCAATCTGACTGCAAGTTTTGGAAGTGCATGCTACCTGTCAAAGTATGATTGACATAGATTCTGGAGCAAATTTGGAGTAAAGATAAGGTAAAACCATCCAGCATTTAATTAAAACACATAAGTGCAGATATACAGTGTTTGTTCATCAAAAGGAACAGCCTCTTGCAGTATGTTTGTGTGCATCATGTTTGAGCACTGAAGCTGTTTATTAGAAATGCCTGACATATATGTGTGACATCTATATTGCTCAAATTATTGACCATATTACATCTGTCAAAACTACTGATGTATGTGAGCCACCAAAAGCACCCTGGAGAAACAGTGAAAAGGTAAAGTGGGTAAAAATAATTTGCCAGAAAGTTGTTAGAAAATATAGAAAAAAAACCTACAAGTTAATTTTTAAACCTATAAAAATGCACTTTACTGCTACAACAATGTAATCAAATAGGCCAGACAAGCCTATCCCAGCTGATTAATAATAATCAGTCTAATTCTGCTGGGTTTTTTTTTAATTTCATCCATTGATAAATTATTTAATCCCTCCAAAAAACATACCAACTGAATTTCTTTCAGAAAATCAGGGTGATGAATTGGCTTCTCCCTAAAAAAGCAAAGTTTCTAATATTAGAGGCAATATTTACGCCTCTCTTAGTTTATCTAGTGCTGCTTCACATTCTGATCAAATTGCTCCCACAGGCAAAATGTGCACATTTTCACCTGTAAATTCTAAAAATGTGGAAGAGGTTATTCATCACTTCAAGTCTTGCACATATTTACTTGATCCCATCCCAACCAAATTATTGAAGTATCTCATTGTTTTACAGATCATTTAGTAAATATTATCAACTCTCTACAGTCTGGCATTTCCCCTGTTTCTGCTGTAATCACACCAATACTCAAGAAAAATAACTTCCATCCACTGACAGTTGATAATTATAGATCCATTTCTAATTTTTCATTCCTTAGCAAAATATTTGAGAAACATATTTACACACAGTTGAATGAATACCTTTCAACTCCAATCAGGGTTCGGATCCAACCATAGCACAGAAACAGTATCTGTATTTGTTGGGGATGGCACAAGAAACAATTGATCCAATTTTAAGTATCAATAAGCCGTGTGGTCTACTGAGTGCCCTTCTATTTCTACTTGATCTCACTGCTGCTTTTGACACTGCTGAGCATGACATTTTAATTCAAAGACTTCATGAGTTTGTTGGTTGGTTCAGTTGGTTTAACAGGTCATGTTCTTTTTTTTTCTTTGGCCTTTTCACAGCTTTATTTGATTGTGGAGAGAGACAGGAAAGCAGGAGGAGAGAGACGGGAAGACACGCGACAAAGGGCGACAGGTCAGGGCGACTCGAACCTGCGCCGACCGCACTGCCACACGGTATGCATGGTCACGCCCTGAGCAACCCCGGCTCCCAACAGGTCTTGGGCCATCATATCTATAGGGTAGGAGCTTTATTTCAATTAGCAATTTTAGATCTGGAAAAATAAAAATTCAACCGGGTCTTCTCAAGGATCTGCCCTTGACCCATTACTCTTTAACCTTTACAGTCGCCTGCTGGGTGCCGTCATAAAGAATCATCATATATCCTACCATTCTTATGCAGATGATACAAATTGAAACTATAATTTTCCTCTGATGAGCTAACCTCTGTTCAGAAACAAACGAGCTGCATTAATGACATCAACGGCTGGATGTCTCGAAACTTTTTAGACCTTAACAGAGACAAGACAGAAATATTTGTTATTGGTCCAAAACGTCAGCAACAGAAAATGTTTCCATGTTTTTCATCCCTGTCTCTGAAACACAGTGAGCAAGTCAGGAATCTCAGGTTAAACTGCTCTAATGCTCTGTTTGCAAGACTCTCCGAATCATCAGTACAGTGACTTTATCTTATTCAACATAAAGCAGCCAGAGTCCAGGTACATGGAAATTAGACCATATTACCCAGTACTGAAGGCACATCACTGGCTGCCAGTGCAATATTGAATTACCTTTTAAATGATCTGTTATCTGTTAGTTCACAAAGCTCTCAATGGTTTGGCCCCCAAAACATCTCTGACTTGCTCACTGTTTAGAACCCAGTCAGACCTCTCAGGTCATCAGGTGCAGATCTTTTAATTGTACCTAGAAGTAGATCTAAATGTGATGGTGGTGGGGGTCTGCTACTGTGGTCCTGTTCTTTGGAACAAGCTGCCTGCTAACCTGAGATCAATCTCTCCATACATTCAAAAACAGACTCAATTTTTTTCCTCACAGGCCTACACTCATTAGGTGTTGTTGTTTTGTTTTGTGTTGTTTTGCTATTTTCACTGCCGTAAGGTATTGTCAACCTTCACAGGTTTTTATGTTTTTATCTTCTGTGTTAAGCACATTGAGTTTACATTGGATGAAGTGTGCTATATAAATAAAATTGCCATTGCCACTGCCATATCATGATGGACTGAAAATCAAAACTAAATAATACTTTAACATTTTTCTTTAGGCTATAGACAATAATCCACACAGCTGCAACTTTATTGAGTACACTTACCTAAACTAATGCAGTCCACTGCATGACAGTACTGCAATTCAATATTTGCAGTGGCCTGCCCTTAATGATAAAAATGGAGGGGAAAAATGACAGGAGCACCTTTCTGTGTGTTGCAATTTAGTTCAACAGCACCATCAATCCAGGAGCACTTCCGATGAGGCCAATGTGGGCTCTCTTTTGTTCACTATATGGACTCTTTACCCGCATGCATGCAACCAAAGACTGCTTAAATTTGATTGGTCAATAGACCAATACATCCTAAAAATGAAAGTCTTGTTCTTCACCTACAGACTGTTCAAATCTTCAGATACCATTTCTTCAGATATACTCAGATACACATGTTCAACTGCTTGCTAACAAAAATATCTAATCAGCCAATAACATGGCAGCAGCTCAGTGCATTTAGGCATGTAGACAGAGAGAATGGCCAGACTGCTGCAAACAGACAGGAAGGCAACTGCAACTCAAATAACCACTGCTTACAATGAAAGCATGCTGAAGAACTGAACACACATGGGAGATTCACATCATGGATGTGCAGGCAAAAAATCTACAGCAACTGCTGTGATGAATTAAGCCAGTTTGAAGTCGAAGGGGGTCCCAAACCGGTATGAGCAAGGTGTAACTACTTAAATGTGAAAGCATCTGTTTACAGCACCCTAAACTCCAACCTCTAATATGATCATACAGTTGAAATACTGATCTTTATAGATAGCCTTCATAAACACAGATGTAATCTATTGTATTATATATAATCTATAGATGTTCCCTCCTTGCTTTTTATACTTAAGTGGACTGTACTGATAAAACAAAAATATGGAAATGAAAATGTGCAATGTTTTTCTCTGATGTTACCTTCATGATGTAAGAATGTGAACTTTACTTTTTTCAGATTAAGGTGTTCATTCGTGGTGTGAGAAGCTGGTTCACAGAGGGTTTTTTTTTATGAAGCTTGACATATGTGGGCAGAGTGAACCTGAAAGCTTCTCGGGGATTCAGAGCCCTTTAGACTGGTGACTAACACGCAGTGAAAGGGAGCAGAGGCAGGGGGAGGGTTTGGAGGGAGGAGGGTTTGGGGCGGCTGTCGTCACTGGGAGCTGCAGCAGCATCAGCATCACCGGAATGAGTAACAGTGCGCAACTTGAGAAATAACTACACTGTCCGGAGGAGCGCGCGTGTCCGTTAATCGTTAACTTCTCGAGCCACACCGGGTTTCTCTTCAGCGCATCCATGAGGGCGTAAAGGTGCCAAAAAAGAAACCAAAAAACACGGAATCTCTGTGGATCTCCTGCCGAAGAAAGAGGAGCCATGGACTATATAAAAAAACACAACACTTATCTCCCCATCGTCATTTTGATAAGTAAGTAATTCACTTTGGCTCCAAGTGAGTGTTTTGGTGAAACTTTCCCCTCTTCTGTCCTTTTGCTGTTACTTTATGTTTTCTTTAAATGGTTGAATGAGTAAATGTGCCAAGAGTGTGCCACGTTAATTAGCCCCTGCCTCTCCGCAGCGTCGTGCCCCTCACAGGGATCACAGGGCGAGTTGCTTCAGGTTGTAGACAGTCTGTTGCAGTTGGATGTGAATCTGTGACACAAACACAGCGCCTCGCACACGGCCCAGAGGTGTTTCCACATCCACTCTGGAAAAAAAGACATCAGGCGAGGTGTCATTTTCTCCCGAGGCGCACTTGACGGGATTTGATTTACATTCATTTACGCTGCAGCAGGACGACAAGACTTGGCAAGGAATGGGCTCTCGGAGCGGTTAATGGGGTTACATAATAATTGTGTGCTGAGTTTATTTGAAATAAAATATTACAGTTTTCTCTGGGCTATGCAGATAAGCCCAGATGTTATTTTATTGCCTAATTGAAAAAGGCAATCATCACATTTAAAAAAAAAGAAGCCTGATTTCTTTTCTTTCTGTTTTTTCTTTTAATATTAAGAACAAAAAAACAAACAAAAAAAAAATCATGAATCATTGTTTACTGGAAGAAAATCACGTTTGTTTGTGCTTCTTGCCTGCCAGATCCAATCAGGCTTAATTTCATATGAATAGAGTGAGTGTTTGTGACCAGCAGAGGCATGTCATGTGGTCAGAGAAATTATGGTGAACTCACTCACAGGGATCCACTAGAGCTGGCTTATTAGCGTCACAGTGACTTCCTCTAGCTTTAATTCATCTCATGCAGCGCATTAGTTCACTTTTTACATGCTCGGGCTATTTTTAAGCAGCTGCTTGTGTTGACTGACAGACAAGTGTATTATTTGTTCGTTTGGGGTAAAGTTATTATTGGTGTTACTGCTGCTTATTTAATTGATCTTTCACACAGGCTGGTGCAGCACATGCTCTTGTATCTGCTGAATAGCTGTACAGTATGTATCGTGTGTGTTTAGCCAGTCAACGTGTACCTAAAGAGGGCAGCAGACAGCTTACTCCACTTGAAGCAACAACACCTTTTTTCTTTTTTTTTTTTAACAAGCAAAAGCCACTGGCGCAGAAGCCCCTCCCCTTGGCTTTAATAGTCGCTGTGCCTGGATCAGTTTAAGTGGCTCTTACTGCAGTCACTCCAGTGACAGGAATGAGCCCAGGATGAGCTCCGCCAAAACTCACAGTATTATGTCAGGTCCCCCTCCCCTCTCTGAGCCCGAGGCAAGTCTAGCATGCATTGGATTCGTGGGGGACAGTTTTCTCATACCAGCACCACCAAAATTTGATTTTCACATTATCTTTAAGTATTCACAATGCTCTCAAACCACACGTGTAGGCAGCTGGAGAGAGAATGTTTAACTATAACTATAGGACTATAGTCACATAGTATTTATATTTTGTATAAAGTATGTAGTATTTATAGTATTTATATTGTGTCTTTATATTAGTTTTAATCGCTGCTGCTGTAAAAAAGCAATTTCCTGCAAGGGATCAATAAAGTTCTGTTCTTCTATCATATTCTAGAAAGCTCAACAAAATTACAGTTACACTCAGTGGATCGTGAAAAGGCAACCAGATTAACTGATATATGTCTGACTGATTATTGCATTCTCTGCTGTGGCAAGTACTGCATGATCGAAGGGTGGATGTGATTACTCAGGGTGGTAGTACTGTCCCCGTTTGGGCTTAATGTTGATTAGCATCCTAAACTGCATAAACAATGGCTGTATGGATGTGTGCGCTGTGAGGTCACCCACTGGTTTATAGACTTCTTACTACGCTGTAAACATGTTTATCTCTTCCTAAATTGGGGCATTTTATCAGTAGGGTCTAGGAGGCCATTTGAGGCCGGCTCAAGTGGCCGCTCAGTGATCTGCAGTTTCTGCAGTTTCTGGTCCTTCTGCATTGGCATCTTTTCATCATATGTGTGTTATTAAGACTATATATATTTTTAAATATCAGGGTTATCATCGTTACAAGTATGTCTCAATACTGTGTCTATATGCTGGTAGCATTTACCACTTTTTTGTGCTTTAGGCACTCTTTGAACTTTGTAATGGTTGGAAAAATACACATAATCTGATTCCAACATCCACTCAAAACATGTTCTTTTGCTTTGTTGATGGTAGAAGTAGATACCGCTTCTTTGAAGGGAACTATATGTTCAAAAAAACCAACTAAATTGTATGTGGAACATGTTGAATTTTCTTTGACCCTCATGGAGATGCCAGTGAGAGATGAGATATTGTGTGAGGGTTCTTTCTGCAGAATATCAGTGCTGCTGACTTTTATTTTATTCCCCACTCACTGACAGAATGTGATTTATGTTTCATTTTCTCTGAAATACTCTACTGTTTTTGCTTGTTACCTGCACAGTGACAAATGGTAAGTATTCTTTTGGAAAAGTACCAGATTCATCTGCTGAAATCTCACTGTAAATTACATGTTGTACTTGATATCAGGATAAAGCATTTGAAGATACTTCCCTGTCTAAATAATTTGTACTTGTTAATAATTATGTGCAAAGGTTCTCCTCTACAGATATATTAGGCAACAATTTTCATGTCATTCAAGATTTAACAGCTCCAAACCCTTGCATGCAACTAGTTTTTTAATCACACTGAATTACTTCACATTCATATAAAGAATATGGCTCAAAACCAAAGGGCTTTGAAAGCTGAAGGAAAATATGTGTTTTTTTTTAAAAAAGACATTTGCAAAAACACCGTTTGAATGAGATCTTTACACATGAAGCTTGTTTAGTGAGAAACCTTTTTGTTTCTGCATTTTCACATGCTTGTCTTGAGCCACCCCTTGTTTTATTTCTTCTTCTTTTTTTCTTTTCAAGGAGACACACTTTCTAATTTAACAAGTGGTCTTGAGCAGTAGTTTTCCAGACATTCTGAAGGTCTTTCAAAGTTTTTCTTTGGACATTGGCTGGTTTTTCAGTCCAGTTCTTGTACCCAACAAGTTTAGAGGATTTTTTTTTTCTGTTCGTTGACTGACCAGCTTAAAGAAAAAGTACACAACTTAAGGGACGAACTAATGTTTGCCACTTTGTTACTAGCAGCCTGTCAATAACAAATAGTTTGTTACCATTTCTTTAGCTGAACCTATCAAAAGTGCCAACAATAGATAAAAAGCACCTGATTGGCAACAGCTTCATTTTTGAAGCCAAACACACTGCCAGTGCAGCAAAAGCATACCTGGAGCGTGAAAACACACAATTAAACAGTATCAGTCATGGATTGGCCTCCCCAGGACCTCAACATTATTGAAGCAGTGTGGTTTCATTGTGACAGCCAACAGAACAAAAGGCAGCCAACATTCAAAGAAAAGCTTCGAATGTCCTTCAAGAAGCCTGGAGAACTGTTCAAAAAAACTCGGCTGAGGGAGTTCGAGCTTTGTTGAAGAATTCAGTTCAATAAAATTCAATTTTGTTTACATAATGCCAAATCAAAACAGTTGCCTCAAAGTGCTTTATATTCTAAGTTAAAGACCGTACAATAAGAAAAGAAACACTCCATTAGCCTAGGCCTATTGCAGAATAACTAAGGGAGGGTTCAGGGTCACCTGATCCATTCCTTTCTATAAGCTTTACCATAAAGAAAGTTTTAAGCCTAATCTTGAAATAGAGAGGGTGCCTTGTCTCCTGGTTCCAAACTGGGTTCACAGAAGAGGGGCCTGAAAGCTGAAGGTTCTGCCTCCCATTCTACTCTTAAGTATCCTAGGAACCACAAGTAAGCCAGCAGTCTGAGAGCGAAGTGCTCTATTGCCGTAATACGGTACCATGAGGTCCTTAAGATAAGATGCGGCCTGATTATTCAAGACTCTGTATGTGAGGAGTAGAATTTAAAATTAAATTCTGGATTTAACAAGGAGCCTTCTTCTGCTAAGAGTTCTGCCAAATAACAAATTGCATTAAAAAAATGGAACAGAGGCACGGAGATAAAATTCAGCTACTTCAATAGTTTTAAGAGAAAGTGATTCTTTTCACGTTGACTCAATCAATCATTTGTTTGTATCAATTACCAGAATGCAACTGCTGATTTACTGAAAAATGTGAATTGGCAAGAGTGCTTTTTGTAATGAAAGAATTTAAAATATGCAAAAACATAAAGTACAAAGAGTCAAATTCCAATCCTGTGATTATGCTTTCTTTCTACTGCATGAACCTTTTCAGTATGTTACCCCGTTTCTGTTTCAACCAAATTTACCTCATCTTCAGATTTTGGCTTATGCAGTGATCAGACTTTAGCTTTTATAGTCAGTGAAGATATCTGCTTATTGAAACTAATAAACTAATTGGGTTTACTTATGCTTACTACTCTATTGGGGCTCTAAAGTAAGTATAATGGAGGAATGACTGCAGTGAACACTTGAGCTTCATCACTCAATATCTGGATAACTGCTGGGTCTGATTTTGATTGTAAATTAAACAGCAATGAATTTCAA
>VUQK01003160.1:33776-47705 GCA_015106715.1 Bujurquina vittata | reverse complement strand
TGCGCACTTGTTCCACAGGAGAGACGCGGGGACACTGTGACAAATCCGAGGATTTCCTCTCCCCCCCCACCCCCCTTTCTGAATTTTTACGCGTCAGAGAAAAAACGGTGGATTGCCTGGCCGAAGATGAACACCATCGTCTTTAACAAGCTGAGCGGCCAGGTTCTGTTTGAGGAGAAGGCGAAGGAGGTGGAAATGAGCAGCAGAAATTACCTAGAAGTGATCGACGGGCAGCATCCAGACCTCCTCTCCAGCAACCAGACCATCAGAGACAACCAGGCGATCAGACACAGGCGGAGCGGGTATGTGGAGCGTTCCGTTATGTTTAACGCTGCTGGTCAGCGTGCGCGGAGTTGGATTAACTGGAGTTTCCCTCTGGGGTTTTACTGATGAGGAATACCTCTATTTCACGGTTATTCCTCTCAGCACGAGCTAGCAGAGTGAGCAACAATGCTGGTTCTGTTATCAGAGCGCTGCGGTTATCGCTCCAGTTTGTGCGCAGAATTAAAAACAGCAGACGAAACACCCGAGCCAGACTTTTGGGTTCAGTGCCTGTGAAAATAAATATTTAATCCATGTGTGTGTATGATCCCTGTTGAGCTGTAATACAAATGCATTTATTAACATTTGGGTTTGATAAAGTAGCTCCTGCAGCAGTGCGTAATTGCGTATTTATGCACAAACATTTGAAATTTACGCCCTCCTAATTAACCCTCCGTTTTGGGCGTTTATAGGTCTAAAACTTCAGCGTATTATCCTCTGCACCTCAACACTGAAAGAAAAATGTGATTATCCATTTTGACTTTTTTCATGTGGCTTTAATGCAACGGGATTCCAAAGCTCAGAGAACTGATATTTACTGTTTCCCAATCTGGTCTTTATTTAGGTGCTGATGTTCACAGCTAATCTTAGAGTTAATAAGTGGGTCAGCCTTGTTCAGTAGCGGCGTTCTCCATCTGTTTTCAATAAATAAATTCACCCTTGAGCTCTCTGTGTGGTCTAGTCAATCACATAAAGGGTCATAGATTTTTTTTAGGTCTATATGTTTTTCTACAATAGGAAGCAGGTGTAGGTAAATGTCTTGATATTACTTGTTTAATGGGCATATATGAGAGCAACCTGAGGGGCAGCCGTGATTTTAAGGAGCCTTTTGAAGCAGAAACCTTCAGTAATAATGAAAGAATTCTTTGTGAACTTCTGTGAGTTGTAGGTGTCCTCTCAGGGGGACACATCAGTACTAACAAAGAACATTCAATTATTACACAGAGCGTGTGTGAGAGAGAGTGTGTTTAAAGTTCAGAACATGGAGTGAAATGGCCTTTAAGATGTTCATAGCGATCTGGATTACAAGGAAAATATTTGTAGAACATGAACCTCGGGTAGGCTTTGAGGTTAGACTAAAATATGTTACATCTGCAGTGAGTGGAGCTTTTTTGGTGAGATAAAGGGAGAAGTGGAGCACAGCACCATACTGACATCTACAGGTTCATAAAACCTGGAGCTACAGGTGAGCCTGAGTCCTCCACAGCTCAGGAAAACCAGCAGGCTCAGAGAAAGACTTTTTCATGTTCCTTTAAAGGCTCTCACTATAATGAATTCACAGCAAATTCACATATTGTGATATTTCACATTGTGTAATTTTACTGCAGTATTCTTTTACGAGTTGCTTTTGTAGCTGCACTCACCACTGAGTTGCTGAATTGAGCCTTGAGAGAATATATTTGCGATCTTCTAAGCCACATAGTATATTCCCTACTTTGATTTTCTGTAAGTGAAAACCAGAAGTATAATTTCAGCTTTTTGTCTGTCCCCTGTGTGATGGCTTGGCTGAAGCCGTGGCCTCGGCTACATTGTTCTTGATCCACTTCTGCTGGGTGTGAAAAGTTAATCTGGCAAATCTGTGCGCCTGAGCAGAATGTTTTTGTTTGTTTCATTGCAATGTGTTGGCGGTTTGTGGGACACGCAATGAAAAATAAACTGCCAGTGGCTATTCTCTCTCTCTCCCCCTCTCTGACTCAGTCTCTCGTTCTTTTTCTCCGTCTCTGTTTCTACTTCTCCTTAACATCTCTCAGCTTAATTGCAGTGCTTTTGGTGAGAAAATTGCATGCTCTATAGAGTGTTCACTTTATGTGTTATGACTAACAAAGTCAGACAACATACCGCTCCGCTGAGGACTCCACTTGCAGGTTGCTTAACACTGTTCGTTTCAATAAACAGCACGATCCTGATTCTCTTTCATTGGTTTAAAACCAGATTCAATCACAGTCTTCAAAAGTTTTGAATTTATACTGTTTTCCAACATTTTATTCAAAGACAACTAGCTTTGTGTTAACTCATAAATGCACAGTGGGCACATCTTCTATCATACTCATGGAAAGGATGACTAAATCTGGCAGATTATGTGTGAAAAAGTATTTAAAAAAAAACAAAAAAACATTTTTATATGAAACAAATGCAGTCACAATCCAAATACCAAACACATACTGTATCTGTTTGTTAACAGGGGTCGTCCCAGTGGTGGTAAAGTCCGGCACAAACGTCAGGCCCTGCAGGACATGGCACGGCCGCTCAAGCAGTGGCTCTACAAGCACAGAGACAACCCCTACCCCACCAAGACGGAGAAAATCCTCCTGGCACTCGGCTCCCAAATGACCCTGGTCCAGGTGAGCCCGGTTCCTTCAGACCTGCTGCTCAGGTGCCCAAGAAAATGAGCGCCAGCACAAAGAGTAGAATTAAAAAAGCAAAGTCAAAGCTTTTGGAATCAGGCCTGAAAAAGCTGGATTTTAATTTGCGTATAAAGGATGTGGAAGGTGTTTTTTCATCTTGATTTGTGTGTTTTACAACACCACTGCAGCACTGAATATCTGTGTTTGTTCTGTCTTCTTTCCAGACAGTTGACTCTTTTATTTACCACTATTGTGAAAACACTTTGCTAATAACTACTTTATTTGTACAATATTATAAAGGCCTGCTCTGGAAAACACTGTAGCGATTTATTATTATTTTTTTGCTTTTTCATTCCTTTGTTTATCTGAGAAACCTCAAATTTATCTTTAGAGAGGCTACTGTCGTTAAATTATCAGCACCGGTTTTCACAAACTTCCAAATACAATTTTAGGTCATGGAACTCGTTTGACTTCCATGTGCCAGTGCAAGAAAGGGAATTAATTAATTGTATTAATTGAACTATTTTTAATGGCACACATGAATTACTCACAATTCTGGAAAAATAGTGAAAATCAATCTTTTTTTTTTTTCAATTCATTCTATGTAGCAGGAATGCATTTTCATATTACCCTTTCTTTTGTTCATTTGACAACACAAGAGATCCTGACCCAGAGTTTGGGAGCCTCTGATGTACTGTACAGCAGTTATAAATGCAGGTTTTGCATATGCTTTAAGCTGTATTGCACCCTCAACTGATGACGCCAGAGTACAGAGGACGGTTTGACTTTAGCGACTGACCGCTGAGAGGAAAACCCAGTGGAGAATATGAGTGTGTTTGGTGTCTGGCACGTGCAGCTGTGTATGTACAGTATCATCTGGCTGACAAGGTCACTGATACAGCCTCAGAAAGTCTGCGGCGGCTTTTTTGGGCCGCCGGCCACAGCGCTTAATCTGGTTCTCATTTTGGGGGCCTGATGGAGCTGTTTGTTTTGGTGAGGGCGAGTAGAGTGCAGAGGAATGCTTTGTGTTGGACACAGGGGTGCTGCGCTGCTCACACACACTCTCACACAACCTCACACACGCATGCATACGTTTAAGCTCACACCCGAATACCACCAGCAGCAGGCGCAGGGTCAAAGGTCAGTGGAAGATTTCACGATGGTGAGGATTATATTTTCCAGCATGAGGGAGGTCTGTAAGCTTTAGCAATTATTTTTTTATTTGTTCATCTGTTAAGTGTGTATTGCTGAGTTGACGTATCAACTAATCAAATAGCTGATCAGAAAACTGCCAGAAATTTACTGTTTCTAGATCCACAAATCTGTTATTGTTCTAAACTTTGTAAAGGATATAATGTTTAATATATGAGCATATGGGACACAAACACAATTTTAAAAGGTTCTGAGACCCTTTCTGTCATTTTTTTAGACTAAAGAATTTATCAGTTATTTAAAAAGAATCAGTGAATCATGTGATATGATGGTACCAGCTCACTGTAACCCTGAAGGGCTCTCTTTTTTTTGCTTGTGCATTGATTGAGGATGAGCTCTACCCAGTTCTTCCACTGTTTAGTCCAGAAATATAGAACGCATCACTTCCTGTGCATTTTCCCAGGAAACACCCACCTGGCATCAGGTGTTTAAAACAACTAAATCTGTCATGCTTTAGCAAAACAGCCTGTTCTTTCCATGTAAATACTGTGAATCAAGTGTGCTAATAATCCAGTGCCATCTCTCCATCACCACTGAAATCCCTCGCCGTCCCTGCATGCCGTCTCCTCTACGGTACACACACAAGCCACGGCTGAGAGAGCTGGTTTGGCATCAGGGTCCGCCCTTTTAAGCTCTCTGGGTGTCATCCTTGTGAGCGTACCGTTCCTTTCTCTTTTCTCTCAGCCCTTCTTCCTCCAGGTCTCATGAGCAAGCTGTCTCATGTCTCACCTCATAAGATGCCGCCGTCCTCCTGGTGTGCCACGGTGCTGGGCTCGGGACAAAGGGATGTGGGATGGTCGAAGTTAATGAGAAACACGATACTGAAAGAGAGGATCAGAAAATAAGTACTCTAGCATAAGGCCCTTGTCCCAGCCCCTTCAAAAGTTGCTTGAAATCTATTGAGCATGAAAAGTTTTTCTTGTATAATATCTAATGGTCTCCATTCCCCGTGAAAGGAAGAGCGCTGGATCAAGTGTCTCTTTTATTGCATCTTGAAGACAGCGTTGGAAAAAATGTCTTATTGGAGGGAGGCCGCGTGAGTCCAGAATAAGCATGGGGAACGTACATCTCGGCTGGAACATTAGTTAATGAAATGTTGCGTTCGCTGGCCGTCCGGCGTTTGAGTGGTGTTAAATGTTCCTGCATGGCACTGATACAGAAAAGATGCATGCTGGGATGTCTCTCTGGAGCGTCTGGGATATTTCTTAAATCTCAGTCTCATAGAGCTGCTCTGCAACCCGACTCTGTATCTGTCTTTTGCTTCGGTCTCTCTTGGTTTTTCTGAATGAGACTGATGGCAGGCAGAGAGCAGATGTTTTCTTAGAGGATAGACTTTGTTTTGCTATGGATGTGGAAGAGTTTGGAATCCAAACAATACTATTTGCCGTGCATTCCCACTTCCTTCTTATTTCTCTCGCTCTCTCTCTCTCTCTCTCTCAGGTATCCAACTGGTTCGCCAATGCCAGGAGGCGACTGAAGAACACAGTGAGGCAGCCTGACCTGAGCTGGGCACTCAGGATCAAGCTCTACAACAAATACGTTCAGGGCAACGCAGAGAGGCTGAGCGTGAGCAGTGATGACAGCTGCTCGGAAGGTACGCTTTCTGAATTGCCAGCCATCCCATGTGACCAAGGCTGAACCGGGTTTACTGCGACGGGGAAGGGGGGGCCACTTGTCCTTTGACTCATTTCACCTCAGAGGAAGTGTTAATAGCCATTTTCCCCTCCCACCATGGCCACTCGCCAATAAAATGCCACCTGTAACCAACCTAAAAATAACCACCTGTTACTTACTAACACACCTAATTCTGATGGTGAATATTGTTGATCAGTTTTAACATCACAGTTGATTGAACAGTTTTACTGAACCGAGAACAGATGAGCATCTTCTTCTATGGCAGGAAGCTGGCGTATATACAGCGCATGTGCTGTATGTCAGTCACTTGTGAGTCACTCAAATTTATGACAGTTTAAACCACTTTTTCCAGCACGTATAACGTTACCCGGCGCGCACACAAGCTCACTCTGTCCCCTCAAATTTGCGTCGTTCTCACTGAGAGGCTTTTTATATATTTTATTGGTCACACAAATAAAGCCCAGCTCCAAAACTCTGTAGCTCTCTGTGGCTATCCTCGCTACAGTTTAGAACGGCAAACTAACGCCTGCGTCACAGGTGTCCTGAGAATAACCCGCATCTTTCAGCCAAACAGAAAAAAATCATTTTCAGTGGCCGTAGTATCAAAGCAGCATTTCATGAAGCAGGCTTAAGGTTGTAATTACTAATTTTGAACCAAAGCAGGCCTGTGTAAAAAGAAAGTCGTAAACCCTTTAGTGTTTTAGTCGAGATTGTCATTACACAAAGCTCAATCCTGCTTATTTTTGTTTTCCCTTGGACAGTTGTTTCGGTGTAATTGATTTCTGAATGTTTGTTGGCATCTCAATGTAAAAACAGCTTCTGCACTTCTCACTTTCTTAATAGTTTTGCTCTGATTTGGCCCGTGAACCTTCATCTGCTATTTGGTCTTTTCCTGCAGTTCTCATTCTCTAGATGAAAGCATATCCTTTAATGTTGAATGCAAGAATAATTCGATAATGCACATTAAAGTATGGGTGGAAAACATTTGCTGCTCAGTCAGTTTGATGGATGATCAGTTCTAAGATATCACATCATAACGGCTCCATTATACAAACTGGTCACATGTTGTGAACCTGATGCACTCTGTGCTGACTGGCCCACAAACTTACATCATACTTGTTGTACCCCCAAATTTTAAATGTAGTGTCATGCCATGAAACGGGGCCAAAGGCCAGCTCTGAGTTCCTCCTAAAGTGGTCTGATGCTCTGCAGAAACAATGTTCTGGGTGGATATAAATGGTGAGCGCGTGACCCAGCTAAGAGACGCCGAGGCCGGCGAGCTGCGACACGCTGTCATTAGGACACCCTGCTGAGCCAACCTCTGCCTCCCAGCCTGCAATTGGAAATGAGTGGCTCCCTGTCAGCGTAGTGTATTTACTGCAAACACATGCTGATTCTCAGGGGAGAGACTGCCTTTTTGTACTCCGTGACAGCACAGAAACATGGTTAGGAAACATAAAAAAAATACATCTTATATCCCCGAGCGGTGCAAGAATGAAGAGAAAGGACGAGCGTTGCGGTGTCAGTGATCTCTAATTAGATTTTTGAGGAGAAGAAGCCGAGTGTGCGGCTCACAGAAGAATGTGTGCATGGTGTTTGCATTGTGTCTGCCACAGGCCACTGTACCACCGGAGGCTCTGTATATCTCTCTGACTCTTCTCCCTGTCATATTATGGTTATGAAGCTATCCGCAGCCTGCTCCCACTTCTGACCCACGCTCTAAAAGGCCCTCTATTATGTTTTTAAGCCTATGCTTTTGTTCCAGAGTCTATTTATGGGGCCAGATCTAACCCCACTGACCCGGAGTACATTCCTCTTACTGTCTGAAATGGTCCATCTTGTTTTGAAGCTACAGTAGAGAGAAAATGCTGTTTTCTGCATGGGATCTAGAGTGTCATGGAGATGTGAAAAGGGGCACATTTTATCTAAAATATTGTCAGACCTAGATGTGAAAGGACCCCATCGTGGGATCAGATGTTTATTGTGTGAGTGACATCCGAAAAGATGCCGAATTCGGCTTCTGATGCCGCACAGAGTGGAGAGCAGATACTCTCCCCCCATGTGTTTCTGATATATGGGAGCAATAATTTTAATTTGGCCCAGGCTGAATCAAATGTCCAACCTGCCCAAATTACAAAATTATGGTCTTGGCAGGGACGGTATCTAGAGTGAACTTCTCTCTGATTTCCCTTCTGCCAGAGGATATCTGGTTTTTGAGAATAGTGTTTTATCTTCCTACCCCCCCTTTCATCAGGTTTGGAACTGTGCCTTAATTTAATCTCTTCAGTTGCAGAGCAGCACCCTGCAAATTATTTATTTCTGCAGGGGAACGTGGGAGCAATGTGCTTTTGATGGAGAGGAAATTGACTAGCATCCGTTACGATTCGGTAATGTGTCTTAAGTCTCGGCTGTGCTTTCTGCTCTTGAAGCAATGCCAACAGGAGGGCAGGAGT
The DNA here is from genome assembly GCA_015106715.1 of Bujurquina vittata. Taxonomy (NCBI): domain Eukaryota; kingdom Metazoa; phylum Chordata; class Actinopteri; order Cichliformes; family Cichlidae; genus Bujurquina; species Bujurquina vittata. Next base: position 39,739 of record VUQK01003160.1, on the reverse strand, counting down.
GCCAGGTTCAAATCCCCCTGCCTTGTGTTTGGCTTCAAGTTTAGCTCAAAATAACCAGCACCTGAGTGAGAGGGGATGCACGGAAATTAGAAAATGATTTTAACTGCAGAAATACAATATTGTCTGAAGAATATGTGTGTGATTTGTATACATTGACACTAAACCGATTGACCTTAATGTGTTTCTGAGTTACATATGCAGTAGGCAGAGAGTAGGTCTTATTCTGGGCCTTGCTGCAGCTCCACAGTTCCTTCTCTGACACGAGCTATTTTCACTTCCTACCCCCCTCCTTTTAAGCTGCGTTTCTTTTGATGGGCTGGTGCTCTCAAACACAAAATTTGAACAGCAGGTGAGTGTGAGTCTGCTCACAGCTGTGTGTCTGAGATGACCTTATTAGGAATATCCACTCCCTATGAAATCATTCAGACCATCTGATGCCTTAGCTTTTGACTCACTGGCACTACTTGACATTATGACATTATTCTCCTTTAATGAATCAATAGTACAGATAAAGAAAAAAGAAAGAAGAGTGTAAGAATATATTTCTGAATATTTCTAAATGAGTATTTTTATTTTTATGTGCAGATGGAGACAATCCTCAGAGGACGCAGAGCAGCCCCGAGGAGCTCACCAAACCCATGTACCAGAGTGTGATCAAGAAGGAGGGCTCCTCCATGGTGGGGATGGCCATGGGCATGGGCATGGGCATGGGCATGGGTATGGGTATGGGTATGGGCGCAGGGCTGCGTTCAGCAGCTGAAGCTGCTTCACTGGCCGAGGACTACGTGTCTCCACCCAAGTACAAGAGCAGCCTGCTGCACCGCTACCTGAACGACTCGCTGCGCCACGTCATGGTGGCCAATGCCGTCATGGACGCTCGCAAGAGGAACCATTCCGGTTCCTTCAGCTCCAACGAGTATGATGATGAGCTGCTCTCGCCGTCCTCCTCTGAGGCTGAGGCGAACTTTGTTTATCGGGCTGGTAAGGAGCCACATTTCTTGCATTCTTTCCCTTTAAGAGTCTCCCTCGCACACACGGCATCCTTCACTTTTGTTCTTTTTCTGTCCCCTCCATCTGCACATTTTGTTTTAATTCCTGCAGCTGGTGCATTTTTTTTCCAACTGTCTGCCTCCGCCTGCCTCCCTGCTTGTATCGACAGTATATTACGCGTTGCCACCGCACGCCCTTCAACTTTCCTTTCACATGACGTTTGGTTTGCTGAATGAGATTCTCGTGACCACTGAGACGTAGTTAGGAGGGCCTTGAGCCTTAAGAAGTGTCTTATTAAATTAAAGCAACAACCAGTGTGTGCACAACACACTAACACACACATACACGCACACATTCATGTCTCCACAGCACAGGCACCCATGTGCTGTCAGTGTACACACACTTAAGCACACACGTGTCTTTCACCCACCCACAGCCAGATCTTCTGACCTTAAGGCCAGACACAACAGGGCCATGTGGAGCATGCTCACATTCAGACTGCTGTTTGGGATGCCTTCGATCGTGACATGAGGACCTGCTGAGAGAGCAATGCAAGCAGGCTGTGTGTGTGTGTGTGTGTGTGTGTCAGTTCATACGTGTATGATATCTTCAAGCACTAACTCCTTTTTTCACCTTTAATTAAAAAAAATTGTTTTTTTTTTATCTCAAACAAAAAGTCTTCAGTTTCCACCAAAGGCAAAATCTCCTTAAAAGGTCCGCTTTACTTTGCGTCACTGCCACCGCTGCTAAAGTCTTTACAGTCGGCAGAGCTGGAGGGATCATTTCCCTCCCTTCAGGAGAAGACACTTGCTTCCGTTAATTTTCTGCAGAATGAAAACACCTTCCACATCAAAACAGAGGATAGACTTTGTTTTTCTATGCCTATGTCAGTATTTTTGTATTGGCCCGTTATATTTTCCACTCTGCTGCTGTGTTTCAGTACAAATGGCATGGAATGGAATTCCCCACAAGGAAATGATCTTTAAAAAAAATGTTGTCTTTCTTTTACATGTTTTTATCTGGGGCATTTTTTTTCCCCCCGTTGCAGGCTAGATTCAACTTTGCAAACTTTTTTCAATAAATTAATAGAAATAAACAGGATTTTTAAACAGTATTTAGGAAGTTAGCAGAATCCCTAATCTTTTATGATTACCTTAAAACAAGTGTGTATATTGTTTTAATTTCATATATAATTCAACTTGAAGTTCCAGGTTTTTCATTGTCAGTTCTTAGAAATTAGTTCCTCTCAGGCTCGGTCTTCTGACTCGAAGTGAGTTAAATCAATTAAGTTTCCTCTGAGCTTAAATTCACAAGCCTCATTTAGTGTCAGCAGTTTGAGGGTACAGACTCTTCAGAGCGCTTTGTTTCTTGTTGTTTAAAAAAAGCATCACCGTGCTTCTTGTTGTGCATTACAGTCACTTGTGAGTCACTCTGAACTAATTACTCCAGTTGACTGCAGTTAGCTTATTTTGAAGTCTGCCTTTTTACCCTGAACAAGCTCAAATGTGTCATAGCGTCATCACTGACCGTAAGTCACTGTCAGCTCGACGCAAATCAGGAAACTCGGCCGGCTGCAGAGGCTTTCATAATGCTTGAGCTCGCGGCTTGTCTGAGGTGAGAACAATTAAAGGTCAGGTCTGTCTTCCTCAGCTGAGAACACTGGGCCTTTGTTCAGGCAGGCTTCATAACCAATAGTAATGTTTTCACTTTCTGCAGAGCATGGACAGAACCCGGAGGGCCCGGATTTGAAGGTGTAGGTGGTGGGGTAATGGAGAGGGGGGGAAGAGCAGGTTTTATTGTGTCTCTCATGGATAAATGTGTTTCCTATTATCTGACCATGAAGGAGCTTGTGTGTGTGCGTGCGTGCGTGCGTGCGTGCATGTGTGTGTGTGTGTGTGTGTGTGCGTGCGGGATTTGTATGAAATGCATCAACGACTGCAATGGGTACAATTGTCTTTATCAAAAAACTTGAAACCCTGTGACCTGAACGAACATCAGGCTTTTTCACTGCGAAGCACCTGCTGAGACTCACAGATGGAGAAAGAAAGAAAGCGACGGATAGACCAAGTGAGACGTATAACTTCCCTGTACCAGAGTTTAATAAGAGAACCCCCCCACCACCAAAAAAAAAAGGATTAATTCATCTGGCTGACCTGCTGTTTTTAATAGAGGCTAACTATTTTATCTCTATGGTTGATATAACTTCTTGGCGTTGACGTTTCCCTCTTGGATTTCTCAGGCTTTGGCACCATTACAGAAGTGTTACTCTCTTACATGCAAGAGGAGCTTTTGAATCCACACATGGAAAGTTCTCAGAGGCGGTGTTGACTCATGGGATCGAACACCTGCTGGGGCCCTCCAATCGGATCGCCCCGCTCGAAGAAACGAAACAAAGAAAAGTCAAGAAAATGAAATTTTAATTCCGCATCTGATCTCCCAGACAGAGCAAATGACAGAGTGGAGAGAGAAATAATGTTAAGCTCAGGCTTGCGTCATTTCCTCCGTGTGTTTTCTCTCTCTCTCTCTCTCTCTCTCTCTCCCGTGGGCTCCACTTTCCAGATATTTCTGAAGTGAACACATTCCTCTTTTGCAAATAGTTTTTATTGTATTTTTACAATAAAAGAAAAATGTTTCCCCAAGTAGCCGATTTCACATAAATTTATACTTACATCGGTAACTCAGAGAAAAAGAAGACGGAATAAATCAGTTTTAAGCTCCCTGAATGTTCCCCCACTTTCTTCTTGACACTTTCAGTCAGCAGGGAGGAAAAGAATTTGAACCTGAAAAAAAACAAACCAGCTCGAACACAAAACGGTGTCTCCCGGTGCATTCTTCCGCCGAATTCCAGCTTGCGAACAACATTTGTGATTGGCCGAAGCAAAGGTGGCGTGCCTGGCAACCGTCGCCTCATAGGCTAAAAGCCCGTTAATGGGCCAGTTGGTTGTTGTGGCCGCAGCCTGAGCCCCTGTGACTACAGAGGGCAGTCAGACGTGGCAGGAGATGGTGAGTGTAGATTTACCCCAGTGGAAAACTAAACTTCTGCCAACTTGAAAGGACTCGCATACAATTCGCGGGCCTCATACAAGCACAGGCGCACACACACACATCCAGTGCAAACACACCCACATGCACACCCACTGCAGTCCAAAGCCTGTGGGGAATTTCATTGAACACAAGGAGCAATAGAATTCCATCACACATGCCAGGGGTTTCATGCCAAATTACCCTTTAATGGGATATTAAATGGCAGGAATCTGGCTGAGTGTTTTTCTTGTTGCTCGGCACCAGATTTTACCCCGTCTGATATCATATTGATCATTATACGCCAAATAACTCCCAACGTTTCTGCGGGTGGAGACTGAGAGGTCTTGGTCAGATGTTTTACATGAGATTGACAGTGGCTCATTTTCTCAGGTTCTCCCCTTTATGGACTCTGGTTACAGCTGAGTACAGTAGCCCGATGGTGAATGTAGAATGCTTGCCAAAGCATCTATTGATGTGGGAAAGCCCTAATAACAGCAAGCTAGTCAGTGGCCAACAGCAAGTTTCCAATAATGAGTTTTTTATATGTCTGTTTTAAGACATTCATCTATTAAGTTGAGATATTGTTAATAGCACTCTCAATGAATGAATTGTAATGTCTGCCTTTCGTGTTAAAGGTGTTAGCATGCTAACATTTGCTCATAAACAGTTGGTGAAGACATTACATTTCCACAGACTTGGTCATGACTTTGGAAAAAGTGGCGCAGTTATGCAAAAGTAAATAAATAATAAAATTAATGATTTTAGAAATCATCTCTCTGTTTTTTTCTCTCATTTTTAACATCTTTTCTCGAGCTGAGGCTGATGGGAATTATCTTAGTTTGTCATGTGTTTGGGGGGGATACTGGACTAAGTTAAAAGGACAATCCAACACTTCGCTGCTTCCCAGGAACTAGTCCCATACATTTCACCCAAAAAAGTTGCAGAGCAAAGATGCTGGACCCAAAATTGCACCCACTGACAACAGCAGGTATGGGAGAGGTTACTGCAATAAATTCAGCAGTGATTCACAGGTGATTCTGTTGGCCGTGAAAAGTACCCAGACTTCCGCTGCATCGTGTTCAGTACTCAAACCTGTCAGCATGCAGGCTGGTTTTCAAAAGGCACCAAGATAGAACTGGTGCCTTTTGAAATGGCTTTGCATGAGCACCGGCAATGTGCCGGTGGGAAAGAGGTTAAAGTTATTCTTCCTGAGGGAAACATGAATATGGAGTGGCTAAAAGTGAAATATTTGTGTCGAAACTTGCCAACAGCGTGTAATTATTTATTTTTGTCTGTTACTTCCCCTATTTATTGGCTTTCCCTTCAATAAGTATATGAATTAGAGGATTTCTGCCACTGAAAGAAACAAACTCACTCATTATTTATGGCGTTCAAGTGACTTAAATCTAAATCTGGTAGTTTTTAACACGTTGGATTCTTAGAAATCTGTTCAATGAAAACAGCAGCGTTTGACAGCAGCCGCTGAGATCCTAAGGGCCTTTCAAATTAGGCTACAGTGAGTGCCAGACAGTTATTGAATCCTGGAGGGTTTTGCAGCACTTAAGGAGCTGCCGACTTGTCCAGGTGAATGGAAGAAAATTCATTTCAGTGTGGAAAAAAAACACCCTGAGTGTTTGGCTTCCTCGTCGCGAGGTGGAAGGGTAGAAAGATGTGATGGTCACTGCTGATAAAAAGAGATGTCTATCATGATTGTTTTCATATTTTCGACTAACAAGATATACTTAACTGGATTTCCCTTACCCTTAATGTCTCTCTTGTTTCCTCTCCAAAGAGAAACCCAACTTTGCAGCAGAGTTGCTGAGGGATGGCAGCTATTGTGACTGATTTAAGGTCCTAATGTCTTTCTTGCTTGAGCAGGAGTGTAATTTACTGCAATCCACAGTGTAACAGGATAAACAATGCTCGACACGGGGACGCTCAATGACAAT